>JADBJO010008189.1:0-40641 GCA_016801955.1 Conus betulinus | reverse complement strand
GACCCAAGCCAGAAGAATGTTGTAACCCTCCGCTGTCAACTTGGTAAAAAGTTCAAAAAAGTGTAAAGTTCGGGGTGCTGAAGTTTGCGGCCAGCTATGGCCTCCAAAGCTGACAGTGAATCCGACAAAACCAGAAAGTCCCTCTTCGTAGATTGGGAGATTATCCGTAGTGCCAGAACCAGAGCTGTAACTTCAGCAGAGTAAGCAGAAGCGTCTGAAGAATATGTTTCTAACAGTATTTGAGAAGGAGCACCAGGGCAGTAGGCTGCACAGGCCACTCCATCTTCAGACTTGGAACCGTCAGTGAAAATTTTCTGATAGGATGAGAATTTCGAACAGAGGTCAGCATACAAAGCCTTGTATGCTAGAGAGCTGGTGGACTCTTTGCGAAAAGCTGCAAGATCAAAACGAATCTCTGGTGTGAAAAAGGTCCACGGAGGTTGATCCGGAAACTTGGAAAAATCAGACACAACTCCTAGGTCTAGACCTGCATTCCGTGCGTGAGGCTGCATACGAAGACCAAACGGCGGAATACAGTTAGGGTTGTTTTCAAATTTGCTTTGAAACTGAGGGTCAAAGACACAGTCATAGGCAGGGTTTTCAGGTTCGGAGAACATCTGACGTAGTAATTCAAAGACAGTTTCAGCCTGCGGTTGGACAGTGAAGGTTCACCTGCCTCTGCGTACAGGCTGTACACAGGGGTGGTGCGGAATGCTCCAAGACAGAGACGAAGCCCTTGATGGTGGATAGGGTCCAAGAGTTTTAGATACGACAGTCTGGCAGAGCCGTACACAGCACAACCATAGTCCAGTTTGGCACGGACCAAGGCTCTGTAGAGGTGCAGCAAAGTTTTCTTATCAGCGCCCCAGTCAGTGTGCTACGACCCGCAGAATATTCAGAGCTTTCTGGCAAGAGGTTTTGAGGTGTTTAATGTGGCTGAGAAAGTTGAGTTTTTGGTCAAAAATAACTCCAAGGAATTTGGCCTCTGTGACAGCTGGAATGGGAGATTTCCCTATTTTGATTTCAGGATCTGGAAAAAACTGACGAAAAATTATGGAAGTGAATGCACTGTGTCTTCGTAGGAGAGAAAGTAAAGCCGTTTTCATCCGCCCATTGATGAATTTTATCCACACAAAGCTGGAGCCTGCGCTGGACACTCGGGTACAGGCTTCCAGTTGCATAGACAGCAAAATCATCCACAAACAATGAGCAGTCTGAACCCTGCTGAACTGACTTGACAATGTTGTTAATCTTGATGCTGAATAGGGCCGGAGACAGTATGCTCCCTTGTGGAACACCCAACTCCTGCTCATGAACATCAGAGAGAGTGGTGCCAACCCGGACCTGAAACTGTCGGTCTGCCAAAAAATTTTGAATGAAAAGTGGAAGATGACCCCGAAAACCAAGATCATGGAGATCATGAAGAATTCCAGCTTTCCAGGTGGTATCGTAGGCTTTCTCCAAGTCGAAGAATATAGCCACTGCGTGGTGTTTGTTCAGAAAGGCGTTCCGAAGCGTAGATTCCAGACGAATCAAATGGTCCACTGTAGTATGATGTTTACGGAAACCACACTGTTCTTTCGCCAAAAGGCCGTCGGTTTTCAAGTTTCCACATGAGTCTAGCGTTGACCATTTTCTCCATCAGTTTACAGACACAGCTGGTCAAAGCTATTGGACGTAGTTTGACGGGTTGAGAGATCTTTTTTCCAGGTTTGGGAATAGGAATGATGAGGGCTTTTCGCCAAGATGGTGGAAAGAATCCAGTAGTCCATACATGGTTGTATACATGTAGCAGGATGTGCAGACCTTTTTGCGGAAGATGTTTCAAAAGTTTATAATGGATTTCATCTATACCCGGAGAGGAATCGTTGCAAGAAAGTAAGGCGGATTTCAATTCATTTAAAGTGAAAGGAAGATTGTAGTCTTCCACGTTGTCTGACGAAAAGTTGCAGGGTGATTTTTCTTTAAGGGCTTTGTTTTTGACAAAACTGGCTGACTTGTTAGAAGAGGAGGAATTCTTTTCAATGGTTGAAGCAAGCAGATTAGCAACTGCTTTTTTCTCTGTTATTAAAGAATCAGAAAACTTGAGGTGGTTCACAGTGGGGCAGGTGTTTCTTCCCTTTAATTTTCTTGATGATTTTCCACACTTTTTTCTTTGATGTTTTGGATGTGAGACTTGAGCAAAACTGTCTCCAAGATAATCGCTTACTGGTCTTATATATGTGTTTCGATTTGGCCCTCAGTTTCTGATGCGCTCGGACGTTGGGCATCGAGGGTCTGCAAGAGACCCTACGTTGAGCTCTTTTACGGGTTTTGTTAATTTCTTTTGCACTCAGAATTGAACCAAGGAACTTTTGGCATTACGGGCTTCTTGGAAGATGTCTGGATGGTTGACTTTGCGCAATTCAGTATGAAATCTGAAAGACTTCCTGCCGGATCGTCACTTTGCAGGATCTTGTCCTCTTCCAGATCCATAAGAAACTTAGTGGCAAAGGTCCCAATCTGCTTTGTTGAAATTGAGGCGTTCTGGCAAAGACTCGCTCTCTGCATTCGTACACCGAAGCAACACAGGAAAGTGGTCACTACCATGCAGGTCCTCATCAACCTCCCAAACAAAATCCAAAAACAAAGATGGATCACAGACAGAAAGATCCAGACAAGATGTGGTGCCATTAGCGGAGTGAAAGTAAGTTGGTGATTTCCTATTCAAGACACACAGATCAAGCTCCGAAAACACTTCCTCTAAAAGCAGACCCCGTGGTGAAGATCTCTCACTTCCCCATAGAGGAGAGTGGCCATTCAGATCACCCAACAGCAGGAAGGGTCGGGAAGCTGCTCCAAGAGTGAAATGAGGTCCTGTTTGGTGACGCAGATGTTTGGAGATAAGTACAAACTACAGACAGTAACTGTTTTGTGGAGAGTAACCCGAGCTGCCACTGCCTGAAGCGGAGTCTGCAGAGCAACTGGGCTGTACAGAACAGAGTTGTGAATGAACAAGGCAACTCCACCAGAAGCACCATGTTCAACAGACTGTGCAGGTAGATTTAAAAACTGTAGCCAGAAAGTGAAAAATTTTTGTCAGACTTGAGAAGAGTTTCTTGGAGGGCAATTAGCATCGGCCTGGCCTCACGGCACAACAGCTGCAATTCTTCATAATTGGAAGACAGTCCCCTGATATTCCAATGTATGATTGAATCCATTGTGGATGAGTCCATCATAAAAGAAATATGGTGAAGGAAAATAAATCTCGTAATTCTTCCTTTTATTCCATATCAACATCATCTGGATCCGAGAGAACTGCAAATCTGTGAAAATTCTCTCCGCTTTTTTTCTCTCGATCTGATAAATTTTTTTCGGCGTTTTCTTTTTTAGGTGGCGACTTGGTCTTTCCTCCAGAACCGCCAGCTCCCTTGTTGACAGCTGTAGGGTGCCCTTTGGAGGATTTTGAGGGGGTGGTCTTGTCTTGTACTTCAACGACTTCCACTCTCTGCCGCTCTGAAGTGCCTGTAGGTCTTTTGCCCCCTGGTGGTCTGGGGGCGGGAGTAGGCTTTGAAGACTGACTCGTATCTGAAGGCGATGACTGCTGGGGTTCATCGCATGCAGTGGTTCTGCCTGAGGCTACAGACTTGGTTTCTGGCTCTCTCTCGGCAAACGAGGACTCCACCGTCTGCACTCCGATGCTGACTGTTGTTGGCTTCTTTACTGCAGCTGCAAACGAGAGCCCAGCAGTTGGTGGTGACTTTTCATAGCAATCTTTTTCGCCTCAAAAAACGGGATTCGCTGTTCAGTCTTTATTCTCTGAATTTCCTTTTCCTTAACCAGTTTGGACAGGTCTTCGATGATGATGGGTGCTTGCCTCCACAGTTGGCACAGAGTGGTGGACTGTCACACACACCCTGGTGGACTGGCTGGCAGCAGGTACCACACACCTCTTCTTCCGTACATCTATCCCTCACATGGCCGTACCTCTGGCACTTGAAACAGCGCAGAGGTGATGGGATGTACAGTGACACTGAAACTCTCAGGTAGCCCACCGTAATCGACTCCGGGAGAGAAGTAGAGCAGAAGGTCAAGAAAAGGGTGTCAGTTGGAATCCTGTCATTGCCTTTACGCACAAGCACACGATGAACGTGGGTCACTCCTTGAGATGCCAGCTCTGACTTGATTTCAGCCTCCGACACTCCTCTCAGATCTCTGCACCGGGATTACTCCTTTTGAAGAGTTCAGAGATTTGTGTGGAGACACTTTGATCGGTCGATCCACTAACGTTGTCGATTTTAACAGCATCTCGGAGTGCAGCTTGGAAGAGCACTCAATCAGAAGTGACCCATTCCTTCCTCAGTCTCTTGACGCTCTTTGGCTTCCCGCTGAGGCCATTGATTCCCTTCGCAATCGCAAAAGGACTCAGGCCTGACAGAGGTCTATCTATCTTCATCTGCTCCCTCCACAATCAGCCAGCTGGGCCAGAAGCCTGAAAGGACTCTCGTCTCATGTTCCGAATCCGTGTCCGTCTCCGTTTCTGAATGAATCCTGCCTGTGTCTTTTTTTTTTTGTTTTTGGTGCCATGGTGTATTCATTAGAATTCATCTCTCTTGATTCCCACCCGCCATCGAGTCCCACAAGGGGGATGCCCATTTTTATACGGAATTCCAGTATATCTGGGGGCACCAGGGACTTCAAAGGAGATATACACACAGGCTGAAAGCATCCCTGCCACAGAAGCTCCCAAACCGTTTGACCCGAGCCGCCGCCTTCTAGCCTGAGCTAGGGCATGCACGCGACCAGCCGCTTGATCGAAGTGGGCCACTTCGACCACCTGTCTAGAGGAAGTCCAGGCCAAAGAGGTGTGTTGACTTGATGCACCGCAGTCACATCAGCGGTCTCAACCTCCAGGATCCTATTCTCCCCCATCACAGGACGCACCGCACGGCAAACACGGTGGGCCTCAAGAAGACCACAGAGAAAAGAAGAGTGTTGGAAAGAAGATTTGAAGGGGAGAAGATAGAAAAGAGCCAAATAAGAAAGGCAGAAAACAAGAAAAGGAGAAAGGCGGGTTACTATTAGTCAGGATCCTCACCCTTAGCCTGTCTGACATGGGAAGCCCTACCAGGGGCATCAACTCCTTACCACGTTGCGCTTAGGCCAGACAGCATCTTCAACTTTTCAGGCCTAGAAGCATTCTAAAAAAAACTAGCCTATCTTCAAGTATTGATGCCCCCGCCAGCAAAGCCTAAGGGATCACAGGACCACGCAAGCCCTCCGACCACGGCAAGGTTGCAACCGAACCCCCATCCACACACGCACACACACACACACACTGACACACAACAGCTTTGAGACACACAGCCAGGTAAGATAGCATCCCCTACCACAGGGCACCACCATGTCCAGTCCACACACAGTCCACACTACCCAGATGGTACTGACCCTTTCAACACATCCCCCCAAGAGAGCCAATGTGGAGAGGAAATTGAAACTGGCCATCACAAGAGCAGCGCATGAAAGGCCACGGAATTTGAGATTTTGCTCTTATGATGATCAAGGAAAAAGGCCACGGAATTTGAGAATTTTTTTTTTTTTATGATGACCAATGAAAAAGGCCAGGAAACTTCAGATTTTGTTTTTTATGATGATCGAGGAAAAAGGCCAGGAAATTTCAGATTTTGTTTTTTATGATGATCAAGGAAAAAGGCCAGGAAATTTCAGATTTTGTTTTTATGATGATCAAGGAAAAAGGTCAGGAAATTTCAGATTTTGTTTTTATGATGATCAAGGAAAAAGGTCAGGAATTTCAGATTTTGTTTTTATGATGATCAAGGAAAAAGGCCAGGAAATTTCAGATTTTGTTTTTATGATGATCAATGAAAAAGGCCATGATATTTGAAATTTTATTTCTATGATGATCGAGGAAAAAAGGCAGGAAAATTCAGATTTTGTTTTTGTGATGATCGAGGAAAAAGGCCAGGAAATTTCAGATTTTGTTTTCATGATGATCAGTGAAAAAGGCCAGGAAATTTGAGATTTTATTTCTATGATGATCGAGGAAAAAGGCCAGGAAATTTCAGATTTTGTTTTCATGATGATCAGTGAAAAAGGCCAGGAAATTTCAGATTTTGTTTTTATGATGATGATCGAGGAAGAAGGCCAGGAAATTTCAGATTTTATTTTTATGATGATCAGTGAAAAAGCCAGAAATTTGAGATTTTGTTTTTTATGATGATCAGTGAATAAGGCCAGGAAATTTCAGATTTTGTTTTATGATGATCAAGGAAAAAGGCCAGGAAATTTCAGATTTTGTTTTTATGATGATCAGTGAAAAATGTCCAGGAAATTTGAGATAGTGTTTTTATGATGATCAAGGAAAAAGGCCAGGAAATTTGAGATAGTGTTTTTATGATGATCAAGGAAAAAGGCCTGGAAATTTGAGATTTTGTTTTCATGATGATCAAGGAAAAAGGCCTGGAAATTTGAGATTTTTATTTTTATGATAGGACGATGCGATGAAGTTCCAATCTGGTCTGAGACTGCATTACAGCACTGCACTCTGTTTCCCTTAACACATTATGCCAGCATCAACCAGGCCTTAGGGACACAGACCACTGCAGCACCCCCATTAGGAAATATGAAAAAACACTCTTAGAGTTACATCCACTTAGTGGATGGAACACTGACTGTGAGGGTCAAGTCTGCCTACCTGACCCCATAGCACAGCCCGCTGTGGGTAGGAGCAGGCCGACAGTTTCTTACAGTTCACTGCTCACTGACAGGCACGGCACACAGCATGCTGATACTGTTCTTGTTGGCAGTTGCCTGACGCAGCTAGCTGCGCTGCCAAGGCCTTAAAACACTAAGTTTAGTATTTCATCATTTTAAGGGTTGCATTCTAAATGTAACCGTAGCACTGTATGCAATATAACAATAGCACTTTCAGCTACACTTTGTGTTCCACTTAACATAAAGGCGAACTAGGAAGATAGAAATCTCACTGGTTATTGCAAGGTTTTGACCCTGACTACAAAAATAACAAAATGGCCAAGAAAATCAATCCATAAAGCAGTAAAATCTTTTTGTGTGTGTGTGATAATTATTTAACAAAAAGTCTACGGTGTAAAGATTTATGCTGTTTTGGTTCTGTTCAAGGTGCTGCTAAGTGCATAAAGCAGTCCTTTTTAATCATTTTTTTTCTCCATGTATGCAGGCTGATACTCCTGCAGACATTCCCTGTATAGACAGGCAAGCGTTCATCCCATCTACCCAACAAAGGGAGTGGAGTTTTGTGTGTATGAATGTTTTTTATCCCACCATTAAGGCAGCCATACTCCAGCTTTGGGGAAGGTGCATGCTATGTGTAATGTGTCATCCATACCAACAGCCAAACTGGCCTTCTCTTCCAAAAGCTGGTGATGGGATTTTACGTGTGTGCAAGATGTTATGTATGCGTTCACGCATGGAACCTCGGTTTATAGTCTCATTCAAAGAACTATATGGGAAACAGAGTCAGAACCAATGTTAACCCCAAGTAAAAAATCCCTAAGTTCTGAAAACGCTTGGTGAAGATTCGAACCCACAACCCCAATATCACCAAGATTACGAGTCCGGTGCTCTATCACTGAGCTATTCCGATCCCCTTTTGATCATTAAAAAATTTTTTTTTTTTTTTTTTTGGCATGGCATTTCATCACAAAGTACAGCAGTGTAACACTATCTATGAAAAACTATTGCACACAATGCGAAAAGCATAGCACTGGACAACTCTGAGCTAGGGTGAACAGTGTGGAGTAAAATGAAGGTTCAAACCTGGTTCAAACCTACCTGCTGACAGACTTCTCTCTGACCACGCTGCACACTCTGTTCAGAAGTGTGCCCAGAGACAGCAGCCTGGGCTGGCCATCCTCCCCGGTCATCACACGGGTCAGCTCATCGTTGACAGCTGCCACCTCCTCTTCCTTGTGGCTGCCAAAAACCCTCAGCCTGAAACAGAGAAGGATAATGAGTTGTCCTGTTTCCAGTGTGCTGCTCTCATGCTGCTCATTCAAGTTCTCCTCTATGACTCTATACCTGTGGCAGCACCAGTGCTGTCAAGACTTCAGAGGATACTGGGACTGTGGTGTCCAGAAATACAGGACACGTGGGGTCAGATCAACTGACATTTTCTTTTTCTTATGAAGGTCAGTGAGGACAATCAAGATGAAATGGAGTTCTGGTCCGAGACTAAAGGACAGATACCCACTCAACTGAAAGATATTCCAGCCTAAACCAGGCCTGAGAGATACAGACACCTGCAGTGTTGGTCAGCAAATCACAGATAGATGCATCCATTAATAAGTACATGAAGCTCAACTATGTACTTCCAGTCTTTCCATCTGAGTTCACAGCACAGTAAGCTTTGAGCGAGAGCCAGCAGGGGCTGAACAATCCCATCAATAAATGCCTCTGATCGGTTTTGGGCCCATGACTTCCCAGCCTGCAATGCTCACCAGCGCAGTCGGCTGAGAATTTTTTTTTTTTTTATAAAAACTTATATTTTTCTTAGTCTAGGAGTCCAAACTGACCCATGGAATTGTGCTAAGGGCATGGACCAAACAGCAGAAGCATTAATACAAATTCAGCTTCAAAAATGCACACAGCAGAAACATAGATACAAACTCAACTCAAAGTATTTAGTCCTTATAATCTTTTAACACAAGTATGAGTAAATATGCTTAGGCAACACACAAACTTATGAGCATGTGCATGCACACACACACACACACACACACACACACACACACACACACACACAAATGCATGTGACAATATACCTGCACACTATGGACAAGCGTCAACACACTTACAAACACTCACACATACACCACGCATGTGCTTCACTCAATTTTTTCACACACATTAAGAGAACAAACCAACACCGAAAAAACATTCATCAAACAGCACCATTACTCACTTCACCTGGCTAGCCTCCCTGTCGTGTCCTCCAGCTGTCCAACCCAAGACTTCGCCCCGCTGACACAGCAAGAGCCACCCTCCCAGCTCACCACCCTCCTCCACAAGCTCCTCACCCTCTGTCCCTCTGTGTCCAGCTTCCCACACAGCCTGAAGGTCAACCTTCAAGGTGAGGGGGGCACACCTGGCAAACTCCACCCCCTGCACACCTGTCCTGCAGATCAGTAATTCTCAGTTCCTCGTCCGGGATGATACAGGAACTGAAACTCTCATCAAACCGAGCAAACTCTTTCTCATAGTCGACGGTGGGGAAGGTGACATTCTCCAGTGAGCTTGGATCGCTGTCTTCACTGGAGCGAAGCCCACTGTCTTCATCACTTTCAACCAGGTCTGTGAAGTCTTCCTCATCTTGTTTTTGTTCTTGTTCTATGAAAACAGCAGCACTTTTGCCATACTTCTTCACAGTTCGACTGCTGGCTGAACAGATGGCACGCTTTTCCCCCCGTTTTGTGGTGGTAGTGGTGGTAGGCCCTGTTCTCTTGGGTCTCTGGGAATGCCTGAGCTTTGTGGCTTGGGCCAGCTCCCACAGGGAGTAGACCTGGTTCTGTGGTGGACTCCACAGCCTTTCTGTGTCATCTTCATCTTCCTCAGCTACACTGGTTCCAGCAGTGATGAAAACTGCGTCACACACACACACACACACACACACATACACACACACACACACACACACACACACACACACACACACACGCACACACACACACACACACACACACACACACACACACACACACACACACACACACACACACACACACACACACACACACACACACACACACACACACATGCACACACGCACACACACACACACACACACACACACACACACACAGAGTCTTCAAAAACAAAACAAAAAAGAAGAAGAAAAAGATTTTGTCAGGTCAAATACAGTGGTTTTTCTTGTAATTATCTGAAAGCAAACAAATGATTATGGCAAGAAAACAGGTCTTCTGCTGTTTTTTCTCTACTGACATTGACAACATGAAGTTTTAACATACTTTAACTGTAAATGAAGGATTTCAAAATCATGATGAACTGTGTCAAAGGGCAGGCAGCATCAGCAGGGATGGAGTGAGATATCAGCCCTCAGCAAACCGCCAAATACATGGAAAAAAAAACAACAAAAAACAGGTCACTGTGCACTCAGCTTATGAACTGAAAGTTTTATGAACCTCAGTATGGCCTATGCGGGTAAAACAGAGATGTGAGAAAAGAAGTGAATCAGGTTCACAGAATTCCACAATGTGGTTTTAAGTATCCAACAACAATAGGGAAACACTGTTGTGTTAAGTGAATAGCTTCCCTTGCCAAATCCAATGTAATCTGCACCCAACTTTCGCATTTCCGCATTTTCGGCTTGACGTTTGTGTTCTGATAATACTAAAGCCAAATTCTGCTAATGCGTTGGAGAATATTGTCAGTACAAAAAAAAAAAAAAAATAATAAAAAAAAAAAATTAAAAAAAAAAAAAATCAGTCTTGCCCATCCAATCTCTTCTCTCTTTACCAAGGTTTAAAAAAAAAAAAAGAGAAAGAAAACAGAAATGGCACTGAAACCTGCAATTAATCCACAACCATCAAAAGCAGCCTACTGATCATAATGTCTTGGTGAGATGCGCTAGATAGGGACCTAAAAAAATATGAAAATGGTGAAAAAGGCTTTAGACCAAACAGTAAAACATTCAAAAACAAAAAACTCACAGCCACACCCTCATAAGGGGAACTGAAAGATCACTTTGATTATAAATGTGTTCTACAGAACTTAACCAACACACACATCATGAAGTGCAAATCTATAATTTATACTAAGCGTCACGAAAAACGACTGTCACTTAACTATTCTTCTACTGTGTAGTACTGTGTAGTACAAAGTGTTCAATTCATTTCAGTAAATGGCTGTCTGATCACAAACAACTAACAATACAGCAAGACACATGCACACAGCTATTCATCAGGCGGCAAGCAGACCATGCTGATCTCACAGAAGAAATCCTAGGTTTTTGGAAAAAAAAAGTGTCAACAAACTGACTTGTATTAGAGAGAGAGAGAGAGAGAGGCAGAGACACAGAGAGAGAGCGAGACAGACAGACAGACAGAGAAAAACAGAGAGAGAGAAAGAGAAAGGGATAGACAGACAGACAGACAGACAGACACAGACAGATGCGAGCATATACACTGAGAAGCAGACAGATCCATAGATACGCCAACAGATACAGAGAGGTATGCAGATGTGCAGACACAGATAGGCCAACAGATACAGAGAGGTATGCAGATGTGCAGAGAGGCAGACAGATCCATAGATACGCCAACAGATTCACAGAGAGGTATGCAAATCTGCAAAGAGGCAGGCAGATCCATACATAGGCCAACAGATACAGACAGGTATGCAGATGTGCAGATACTCAGCAAGGTACACAGAGAGGCAAACAGATACTCAGCAAGGTACACAGAGAGGCAAACAGATACTCAGCGAGGTACACAGAGAGGCAAACAGATACTCAGCAGGTACACAGAGAGGCAAACAGATACTCAGCGAGGTACACAGAGAGACAAACAGATACTCAGTGAGGTACACAGAGAGGCAGACCGATACTCAGCAAGATACACAGAGAGGCAAACAGATACTCAGTGAGGTACACAGAGAGGCAAACAGATACTCAGCAAGATACACAGAGAGGCAGACCGATACTCAGCAAGATACACAGAGAGGCAAACAGATACTCAGCGAGGTACACAGAGAGGCAAACAGATACTCAGCAAGATACACAGAGAGGCAAACAGATACTCAGCAAGGTACACAGAGAGGCAAACAGATACTCAGCGAGGTACACAGAGAGGCAAACAGATACTCAGCGAGGTACACAGAGAGGCAAACAGATACTCAGTGAGGTACACAGTGAGGCAGACTCACAGAGAGGTACACAGAGGCAGACAGACAGGCAACAGATACACAAAGGGGCAAACAGACACATACAGAGGCAACCAGACATACCTAGGCAGACAGACACACAGACAGGCAGACAGATACATAGACAGGTACACAGCGAGGCAAACAGATACACAGAGATGCAAAAAAAATACACAGAAAGGCTGATATATACAGGGAGGCCGACAAATAAACAGAGAAGCAGACAAACACACACAGAGGAGCACAGACACACAGAGAGGCAAACAGGTATACAGACAGATACACACAGAGGCAGACAGATGCATAGAGAGGTACACAGACAGGCAACAGAGAAGCAACTAGACAACAGAGGCAAATAGATACAGAAACAGATATATACAGTGAGGCAGACAGATACACAGACAGGCAGACAGACACATAGAGAGGTACACACAGAAAAACAGATACATAGAGAGGCAGACAATTACAAAGAGGCAGACAGATACACAGAGATGCAGCCAGACATAGAGAGGCAAGAGATACACAAAGAGGCAGCCAGATACAGAGAGGCAGCCAGATACACAAAGAGGCTTCCAGATACACAGAGAGGCAGCCAGATACACAGAGAGACAGCCAGATAGAGAGAGATAGGCAGATACATAGAGAGGCAGCTAGACACAGAAAAAAAGGCAGCCAGATACCAGGGGAGGCATACAGATACACAGAGAGAGACATATAGAAATAACGGCAAACCACTAACAAAAACAAAGAAGGCCTAATTAAAAAAAAAGAACAGGTCAGATTCACAGTGCAGTGCTATGACATCTAATACCTGAAGCATAATCAGGCTGCTGTCTGTTACTGGCAAAAGACTCCTCGCAGATTAAAGAGTCTTCAAAGTACCACTCCACGCGCTCTCGGTGGAAGCCTCGGAAGCGGGTACCTGACGGCTTGGCAATGTCAGGGGAATGGACTGCAAAGAAAAATGAACAACCATGAGACTTTTTTTTAAAATAGTGATTAAGGTACAATGACTTCAGTGACTTAAAAGAAAAGGATATGAAAATTATGGGCAGAACTTGTGATGGCTGTTTTCCTTTCGTTCAGACCCTCCTCAGGAAGAGTATATTACATGACTTTACCACATGGCTTTTTTATAGCGATGATCTGCTGATCCTTTCTGTCAAACTCCAACAAAAGCAACCAGCAGTTCCAAGAAAGCATGGCGCCACCTCCTATGTGTTAGGGAAATTCCATCTCAAAATGTGTGCATGAGCATCAACTGGAAGGTGCTTCCGCAGATTTATTTTGGCCAAAAGTTTGGAGACAGCAAGTAGGAGGTGAAGTAAAAGAATAAAAGGTGCATTATAAGACTTCTAGACCAGTCAAGTCAACAAAACCACGAGCATCTAAAGAGATACACGTGAGTTAGCCACAATATTCTTCCTGTTGATATGCACTATTGGAAAATTGCTACTCTTGGCTTGATGGCAAAATGGCTATTTCCTCATGTATCCCTGTAAAAAAAAAAAAAAAAGTGAATATACTAATGGGAAAAGGCTATCTAAATCAATAAATGATTTGTTGAGCTTTTTTTTTATGTCAGAATATTATATTCTTTTATGAAGATAAATTTGCATGTTGCAGAATGGCTAACATTATGTAAAGGTAGCTCAATATGTTTTCAAGTGAGCTGAAACTGTTGCAGTGAATACCTGGTGCTGTGTTGAAATACACTTGCATCCTGTTGTCTCGGGCAACTGAACTGTCTTTCAGACTAGTGTATATGCTTTCTTCGCTTATCTGTTGGGCAAACAATGTCTGTTTTAGTAAAAGGGTGGCAGCACGAGCAGTCAGCTTCAATGCTCACTGATCATACTTCCCTCCTCCCCTGTTAACCCCCACACTTCCAGCACCCCCACCTCACCCTACCCCCACCCCCATCCCAGTTTTTCTCAGAATGTAACTCCAGCAGAGTGCTGTTAAACTGAGACATTGTGGGTTCTATTAAAAAGCAAAAAGTACAGGCAGGATGTAGACAGTCATGGCGCTTTCTCAGTGTGTAGACGTTAGATATACTCCCTTTGGTTATAAATGTAGGTAGAGTTGAATTTTTTGAAACACACTTTGGAATGGAATGGAATCTTTTGGAATGTTTGTGTGGTGAAAAGAGAGAGGGTGAAAAAGGGGACAGAGACTGAGAGCAACAGTACAGGATGTTAACAGTGGAAACATGACAATTATGTTCTTATTTTTTTCTTTTATAAATACTGGGATAGAGACTGAGAGCAACAGCACAGGAATGTTAACTGTGGACGCATGACAATTTTGTTCTTATTTTTTCTTTTATAAATACTGGGAAACATCTTTCCATTTACACCCTGAACGTGTAGCGGAAAAATAAATGTCTTATTTCTCTTGCCCAGCTTTTCATCACACGTGTGCAGTACATCCATTGTTGAATTACTTCTGCTGATGCTTATTGTCATGCTACCGTTCATTATTCTCATTAACCATCTCTTAAATTAAGGTGGATGAGATGAAAACTTTGGAGGGACAAACAGATTTTTGTCGCTACTTGTCCCCAGGACCAAGAGATACAGACACCTGCAGTTCTGGTCAGGAAATTTGAGCAACGCTCTCAGAAAAACACATCCACAGTGGATGAAACGCAACTGTGTAGTCCCAGTCTGCCCAGCTCAGCCACAGCAAACTCAACTCTGGGTAGGAGCAGGTCAGGGCAGAAAACCCTCACAAATAAAAGGCTCTGATGGAAAACAAACCCACAACCTCTGAACCAGGAGTCCGCTACACTAGCCATTCACAAAGCGGCTGGTTAACAACACTCTGTTCTTGGGTGAACCTTACACTCAGCATGACATCCCAGCCCCCCCTCTCCCACAGTCTCCTCTTCCCCCTCCTCACCCCTGTTCATCATTTCCCTCCTCCACTTCCCCTGTCCCTCTCCCCCCCCCCCCCCCCTTCCCCTTTTCTCCTATTTCCCCCTTCCTCGTCCCCCATCCCTTGTCCCTCTCTCCTCCCTTCCCCCATCCTCCCTTCTCTTCTTTCTCATCCCTTCACCTATCCCCCCTCCACTGCTTTGCTTTGCTCTATGGGCTGCTTTAAAAACAAATGCAACCAATGCAACTTTCTAGCACAAAAGTGATCTGCTCCTTATCTGCCCAATGTGCTTATGAGTCACTATGCCAAATTTGGAGATCAGTTGAAAATTACTGATCTGTATAACCAACAACTGCAGACACACAAGCTGAGAGACTGACAGATAGAGCGCAGTTCATGTATTAGATGAGCTAATGGCACTCTAGCTTCTGTATCACTGTTGTGCTTAGTTTCCCTGGTGAAGTAACACAGATTTTATTCTGTCTTCCTATTGTCACTCGTTCAGTCACTTCATTTGATGGTCCACTAACACACCTCTGATTCTATTGATCTTAACTGGTTTTATTTAACAACTATTTTCAACTTGTCTACTTACACAACCTGTTGTTCTCTTTCTCCACACATGTATCAAAAAAGGAAGAGAACAGTCTTTTTTAATGTAATTTCCAATGCACATACTGAAGGCATTTACTGCTTTCTGCTGATTGGGCTGGCTCTCAGAGTATGTCATGACAGTGTATAAGCGCGCGGGTGATGTTTTCAATTTGTGACACCAAAATGAGACCGTAGGTAAACAGTGTTTGAATCCCTAACCTTTTCTTGTTGTTGACTGGACACTGAGGCATGTGACTGGTGACAGAAGCTCACTGTTTTGTAGGATGGGCATGTTCCTGATATATATATATATATATATATATATATATATATATATATATATATATGTGGCAGACCAGGAGTTGCTAGACAGGAGAAAAGGGTGCTTGGCTTTTTGGCAGTTTTAAAAGGGAAACCTAGTTTTCCTTGCAGGAAGGGAGTGGTGAAATTTTGATGTAGAGCAGACAGAAGTCTGCTAGGGATTCTGTTGGTTAGAATACTGATTCCCTATGGGTAAGTTACTAGTTGGGGAATAATAAATACATAAAGAGAAAAGAAAATACTGATGTGATTAATAAAACAAATAAATAAATAAAATGACATCATCATATATGAGAAGCATTTTGTAAAAACGCATAACTGGTTTAAAAGGAAATAATACAAATCGTTTTTTGAGATTAATATTTTTGTCACAATTTCACTTTGTATTCCCACCTGTAGGTAGGAGGGTTGGAAGCAGCATGCCACAAATGAGGGAGTATCCTTTTGTATTGTGTTTTGTGCAGAATGTCTTGAAGAAAATTATTACTTCAAGCTTACATGTTCCAAGCCCAAGGTTAAGGTTTGGGGTTTCTTTACAGAAAACCTCAGTGTCCAACCCTGGATCGCAAGTTCGCTCCTCCTGGAAACTTAATTCCTGTTTGGGAAATTCTTACAAAGAAAACTTTTTGGCAACCTTTTTTATAATTTGAAAGAAGGAAAGAAGAAATATGGAGCATTTCAATGAACAAGAAGTGTAATACCTATACATAGTTTTCGTAGAAAAGAAAGTAAGCTGCCTCTATGGTATTGTGCAGCTACTAATTTAGTGGATTAAAACGTTTGAGTACATGTACAAGCAACAACAAAAATCTATTTTGTATATGTACTGTGAACATTCTTTGTTGTATTGACAATTCTGGTAAAGGGAGCTAAAAAAAAAAAAGTGAATTCTTGTTTCCCCAGTCTCTACTTTGGATGAATGAGTAGATGTGCGGGGGTATGGAGTAAACGTGCGTGTGATCGAGTGTTGCAATTGTGATGTCACAGTGTAGCTGTCCATTCACCACACTTCACATATGATTGAGTCAAACAGTCAACTTTGAAGCACACGCATGGTGGCACAGGGAAAGGCTCAGTGCAGGCAATGGGCCAAAACTGCTGTACAGCAGATCACAATAATTTGACACGCATGGTAACTTGAGAGGGCAGCCAAGCAGACTGAACAATTCTCTCAAGCTGTCCCATGGCTGTGATGCCTGGAATGGTTGTTGATTTGAGCAAGTCAACGGCACTCTGACAAAGGCTAATAGGGAAAAGTGAGGTAACATACCTATCCTTTAGGCTCTTGATCTATGCTCGATCTTCACTGGTTTAATAGTATTTCCAACCAGCATACCAAGCTGGTGATTACAAGATCCAGATGATAAAGAAAAATAATCTTGCTGGTGTATAAAAATGTTGTAATTCCCCTTTTTTCTCAGTAAAATGTCACACTTCTCTCCTCCTGATCAAGTGACTCAAAAATAATCAAGAATTTGAATGGCATTTCGCATGGCAGTTTCAATGTCTTTGTATTTTGGAGTCTCTTGTCTGAACTATTCTTGGATCAATTCTTTCTTTCAAAAAAAAAAAAATTGCATGTTCATTAATATGAACAGTTCAAGCTACAGCCGATGGCTGGAAAATGAGCAAGCAGAATAGAGGTGACAGATGCATATGCTCTGCTCTGCCCAGCAGTCCAACACATGTTTTACAAGCGAGAGAGGAAAAAAAAAGTTTGATATGACAATGATTAGAAAAAAAAAAATGCAGTTTGTAATTTCTAGCAGCAGTATGTTAATCATCATCAGAAGTATTATCCTAAGAAAGCACACACAACACTCACATTCTCTCTCTTATACAACACACATATGGGTGAACATCTACAAACTCACTTTCTCTATAAGATTTACACACCCACCCTCTCTAAGAACATACATACATTGAACATACACACACACACTCTCTCTCTCTCTCTCTCTCTCATACATTCATGTGAACATTTACATACACTTTCTCCCTTTCCAACATAATACACTGAACATGCACACACATTCTCTCTTTTACAACACATACATGTATACATTTTACATAGAGAGACATAATTTTTGTCCTCACATATGGAGCTTAGCTTGCCAAGTGAGTTGGGTGTCGCACTCTTGCTCCAAAGTGTGGGGTTCCATTCTCACTCAAGATAGCCAAGAACAAAGAGATTTTCCCTTCCGAATTGACTTCTATACAGACCCCAGTCCCTTCACGTCCTTCAGATGAAACTCTAAACTGAGGTCCTTTGTATGAACACATGCATAAAAAACCCCCAGTTCCCTCCTGTCCTTCAGATGAAACTCTAACTGAGGTCCTTTGTATGAACACATGCATAAAAAACCCTAGTTTCCTTCCCTTCCTTAAGATGAAACTCTAAACTGAAGTCCTTTGTGTGAACACGTGCATAAAAAAAAAGTTCCCAGTTCCCTTCCCGTCCTTCAGATGAAACTCTAACTGAGGTCCTTTGTATGAACACGTGCATAAAAAAAAAACCCAGTTCCCTCCCAGTCCCTGTCCCTCAGATGAAACTCTAAACTGAGGTCCTTTGTATATGAACACATGCATAAAAAAAACCAGTTCCCTTACCGTCCTTCAGATGAAACTCTAAACTGAGGTCCTTTGTATGAACACATGCATAAAAAACCCCAGTTCCCTTCCCGTCCTTCAGATGAAACAGATCTAAACTGAGGTCCTTTGTATGAACACATGCATGCAACAAATAATGTACCTGTGTTATACTTCATCCCACCTTTTCAATAAGAGTGGGCCACTGAGCGCTGGTAAGATGGATGAAGCAAATATGAAATGCATGCACACTGCTGTGATGCTTGGATATCATCCTAGAAGGCGGAGTGCGGCAACCTGAATGCCGGGACTGATATCGTCTCTATATGCAAAAATCTCCACAATGGTGAACCTTGAAGATCTAGACCAAGGAATGAGGATGAACTGTCTTCACACATCATTCAGACACACACACAGACACACACACAACACACACACACAACACACACACTCACACACACACTCTCATGGCAATACTGACATGCCTACCCCAGCTTCTAAAACTTGTGGAATTTGCAGGCATTGCCTCTTCTACTTCATAGCGTATCTCTGGCACCAATGTGACGATGTCATCATCTGTCATCATCCTGTGACAAAAATACACACTGTACATGTCTGATCAATGCCAGTTCAGTGCTGCTGGAAATCGCAAAATAATCAATAATCAAACGAATCACGAAACTCTGCATCTTATTTCTATGTATGGTCACTGTAGATTTGAAACTGATATTGTCCATGTGTGTGATACTGTGTGCAAGTATGTTCATATGTGTGTGTGTGTGTGTGTGTGTGTGTGTGTGTGTGAGTGAGTGTGCGTGCGTGTGTGTCATGTGTGTGTGTATATATATGTGTGTGTGTGTGTGTGTGTGTGTGTGTGTGTGTGTGTGTGTGTGTGTGTGTGTGTGCTTGTGCGTGTATGTGCTTGAGAGTGTGTGTGTGTGTGTGTGTGTGTGTGTGTGTGTGTGTGTGTGTGTGTGTGTGTGTGTGTGTGTGTGTGTGTGTGATGTGTACGTGTGTGTGTGTGTGTGTGTGTGTGTGTGTGTGTGTGTGTGTGTGTGTGTGTGTATGCACAAGTGTGTGCTTGCATGTCTGTATGTGTACATCTGTATGTGCGTGCGCCTTTGCATACATTTGTGCATGTGCATATGTGCATGCATGTGTAAACTATGTATGTGCATCTGTACACGTTTTATGAGAGACTTTGAACATTTATGCATGAAAAGATAATGTAAGCCCGTGTGCATACATAACAACACTTAAATTTCTTTCCCGAATTTTTCAACAGTGCATCAAAAAAAAAAAAGGTGGGGCTTTTTTCATCTTGCTGACAGTTAAATTTCTCTGTACTCCTCTGCTCCCATGCACCTCAGTGTCAGTGCTTCACAAAACAATCTGCCTCAGGAACTAAATCTGAGGGACAGCCATAGCTGGAGCGAATGATGGGCTGTTCATCAATCCACAAGAAATATTCAACATTTTTCTGGTAGATTTCTGAATAAGTAGCAGATCTGTGCTTTCGTAATCTTTTTACTTGGATTATGAAAGAAATCTTCATCATCTTTATGGCAGATTTCTGAATAAGTAGCAGTTCTGGGCTTTTGTAATATTTTCACTTTGATTATGAAAATGGTTTTGGCAAAGAGTACAAAAACAAAAGTAACAATGTTCGTTGACAGCAAAGTTCTCCATGCTTTCTGTATTGATGTGAACTAGATCTCCAACAGACTTACAGAAGACACAAAGTACAATGACAGTTAATAATGGGAGGATGGATTGGAATGAGGGTGGTTTCCTGTCAGCAAAGATGGCAAGAAAGTTATATCACAGTCATCCACCCTGACTAATCAAGATCAACGCACAGTTCACTTAAAAAGCAAAAACAAAAACAGAAAAGAATGTAAAGGTTTTAACCAAATGAAAAATTGTATGATAATTTGAATGTAGATCAACTTTGAAAATTTTACAAAATGAACTCAACAAAAAAATTACTTCAATCATATCTTTTCTGTACACAGAGCAAAACAAACTGAAATAAAGTGATCTAAAGACTTGAGCCCGTGACATTCATTTTTCAGACGCAACATTTCCCTGACATCATACCTTGAATCAATTTTCCGTGGCCTGACTGACTTCCGCTGAAGGTCTTGAAAATGCTGATTGTGTCCTGGGCGTTTTTTTCTGCACTTCAAAGAGTCTTTAGGGCCACGCTCTTTCAAAGCTGCTTTGTAGGCCAAGTCATGCTAGTGGAGTAATTTACCCATGCTGTCACATTGGGCCGTGTGCCATGACTGTCGTGATAATGGGTGACATTGCAGAAAGTGTGGCGGTAATTTTTACGACAGGATTCAAGCCTCCCGTAACAAGGTATGTGTCGGTGCACAAGTGTGACTTTGAAGGCCTTCAGCAAGGTATTTGTTATGAACTGCACAGCCCACGTTCGAATCCAACAGCCACCGCTTCTTCTTATTCAGGGAGTAGACTGGTCCATGATAGCGGGTACTGGGTTCAAGATCCCCGTCATCAATGTAGTTTTGTGCAGTATCCACTTCCGCATAACTTCCATCCAAAGGAATGGTTATTTTCATATGATGCACATATTTGGTCACATGGGATTTCCGTGCGGCATACTTTCGATGTACGTGACGGTAGTAGCGTTTTTTTTCAAGGTGTTGCCACTATTGATGGCCTCCCAGTTGGTTTTCTTCAGCACCATGATGAGTCTGAGCAGAGGCTTGTCCAGTCGCGTAGAGGTAACCTGTAAAGAGAGAGACTGTATTGTAGGAAGTGTGCAACAGCCTAAGGTCTGACTGAAGTCAAACGTCAATGAGAAAGATTGACATGGAGTTTTAGAGTTAAAGAGTTACAGAAAGCTCAGGCATAGATCATGATGTAGTACGGAAAACCCAGACATGAATCTGCTTTTTTCCCCCCATCAACTGTTTATCTCTGATGTCGATAATACTAATAGTAATTAAGATGTGTTAATGTATGCTTCATTCCCATTGAGCTCAGGGTGCATATAAAAACAAAACACGCAAAAAGAAAATCATAACGTTCATTACCTATCCACTTTCATTTACTTCCATCTCCTCCCCATGAACACACAACCCATACACATCACCAACAGTCCCCCCTCCTCACCCCACCTCCACACTCACAAATGCACAATATGCATAAACCTGCGTAAGTACACACACACTGACATACACATCCAAATACTCTCATTATGATGTTTTGACATGTTAAAATGTTTATGGCTGTGGAGGCAGTGAAAGGATGTATGCTAGGCACTGCATTACTGAAGGTGATATCCATCCACCTCCTTCTGCCACCTTTACCTTCCCTGGCCTGAATCCAGTACATGGACAGACAGAGAGGTTTTCAAGCAAGGTTAACGACAAAAAGCGAGGGGAGATGGGGGGGCAAATGGCTAGCATGCTCTGACCACCTGGCCACGTTTAACAATGACCTGTGTCACGGACTGAAGTAACTCCCACCCGTATAATTCCATACATGGAGAAAAAAAGAAAGATTTTGTTAAATGTAATATCTGATTAGTTCACAACCATGTTTGTATGGGAAGTGAACTGTTTGAGGTCCAGGGCACTACAATATGGAAGGCTCAACCCACTCCTCTGCTCCCACACCAACTTGATCTTCCCTGACCTTAGTCACATATCCATTTTATAGCTGGTAGGACAGACTGTAAAAATCATGACTGGTCTGAACTCACAACCATCAGCTCCACAGGTAAGGTTTGAACTCAAACCATCAGCTCCACAGGTAAGGTTTGAACTCACAACCATCAGCTCCACAGGTAAGGTTTGAACTCACAACCATCAGCTCCACAGGTGAGGTTTGAACTCACAACCATCAGCTCCACAGGTAAATGCTCTAACCATCTGACTATGGTAATGTGTGTGTAAATGTTAAAAATTTGCTTGCAATGACCCGAGTACAAGATTGCTATCAAATGAACAGGATGTCAACATATCTGCCATAGGATGGACATGTTTAATGATTAACTGTGCATAAATACTGGTTCTAATTTATCAGTGGATGCATTAGTCAAAACAAAACCATGTTATCAACACTGAAGTCGAGTGGTTAGTCAAAATAAAATCATGTTATCAACGTGAAAGTTGAGTAGTCAGGGGATAAGTATACCATGTGGAATGCTGACGTCTGAATCTCATCAATGCCTGCTGTTCAAAAGATGGAAAATTTTCTTCAACAACTCCCAATACATTTGTTTTACCTCAAAACCCAATAAATACATTACTTCCTGTCTATGTGTCAATTACTGCAGAAAATGCTAAAACTGGGGCATCAAAGATCAGAACTTATAGGTCAGTTCTTGACCTGGTTTCCCAACCTTCTTCCATCATGAAAACTGAATACATGTGCCAAAACAATGGCCATGAGTTCAGTTGAATCCAATATTGGCTTAAGACAGTGAAAGAGAATCTCCAGCTGTCTCTGTTGCTGCGCTGGGAGCCATCTCGAGAGTCTGTACTTTGCTTTTTATCTCTCTCTCTCTCTCTCTCTCTCTCTCTCTCTCTCTCTCTCTCTCCAGGTTTCTGCACTGGTTTTCTTGGGTCACCCTAGACTTCTTTTCTCCTGGGTGTCTAGCTTAAAGTAGTTTTGGGCCTGAAGAAGGAGGTTTGTGAGAAATGTGTCCCAGCCGTTCCCATCTGCAGAACTGGATGGTCTCTTGCATCATCATCATTTCTGTCCTGCTTTTGGAGATCTCCTCAGGAGACAGTGTTCAGCCAGATGATCCTGAGAATATGCCACAGGTCTTTGGTCTGGAACACCTCCAGCTTCTACTGACACAGCCACAGTGGTCTTCCAGTTTGAGTTGTACAGGAGAACACTGCTAGGACACCGCTAATCAGTGAAGATCCTGATCTGTATTTGGGCGCTAAGGCCAGTGGATTTCCAAATGGGCTTGGGAAGTGCAAATATTTGGTTTGGTTGGCTGTTGTCTGGACACACAGAAACTATTTGTTGTCATCTTACAACGCCGGTAGACAAACTCAATGGCCCTAAAACTGATGCCGAACAAAAGAAGGCAATCAGCATCTCATACAGAGACATCATTATGCCCAAGATAACGTCACTCACCTAACAACCCAACTACACACATTCAATGGCCATAAAACCAATAAACAGCATAGAAAAGAATGCAAAACCTACAGTCTAAGCATCTAAGTCTGCCACATCACTATGCCCATGATAAGGTCACTCTGCTCCAATGTACATATCATGTTCAGGTGCTCTGGATCCTATTTATTCAGTATATGCATGTCAAAAGCCCACAGATTTTGCCAGAAATTTTGTCAACAAGATTGAGACAACCTAATACCAGTATTTCTCTTTTTTCTATGATAACACTCCTTCCCCAGGTTCTTCATCTTCTCTCCCCCCACCAGCCCCCATGTACACACATACACACACACACCACTACCACCACCACCACCACCACCACCAGGAGAAAGAGAAACAATGTAGACAGTACTGTGTTAGCCCATGATGACACAATAATCAGCTGTAAAAAGCACCCTACTTGTATCTATATTGCATCTATATCAGTGCCAAGTAAGATGGAAGTGCGCGCGCATATGCGCGCGCACACACACACACACACACACACACACACACACTAACACACACACACACTAATCACGAAGTACAACAACATATACTGCGAGATGCCCATTCTCAATAAGAATGGCACATGGGACCTCAGCAAGATGTAAATTTTTATTTTTAGATTTTTTTTCCTCCTAAAAGAGGCTATTCAGATAAACTGACCATTACCATAGAAGAAAACTTGGTGCCCCTCAAGTTACGCCAAATGTATTCCCATGCATTGCAAAACTATCTGAGGTTAAAACCGAATAAAGAGACATTCAGAAAGCACTGAAAAAAATACTGAAGACATCCAGCTTCAGACATGCAAGTTACTTTCAGTAACATAAATGTTGTGCTCTGTTAGATCTGTCACAGCCAAGGAAAAGTGAAAACAAAAGGTTTGTTAGGTCTGACATGCTCTTTGACGTCACTTACTCTGATAAAGATGGTCAGGCCTAAAAAAATATTTCTAAGTAGATTGAGATACTTTTAGACATAGTCACCCCCTTTGAAGTAACTTTGAGAAGGAATAAAAGCCAATAATCCTACTTACTGTGAGCAGATGCTCTTTCTGCAAAATGGTGGGGCTTTAAAGAGGTCACGTGAGCTGCAGCAAGTGTTTTCTGGTGACGTCTCGGTTAGTTTTGTAAAATGCGCATCACCTACATGTTGGTAACGCCTATGTTGGGGCACCAGCATTTATGTATGGCAAAGGCTGAAACCAATCTGTGGCAATGTCAATATCTTTTCCTACTTTGGTTTTCTCTTGTGCACAGCACAGCTGAAGAGCTTTGATACTGGTCATTTTCCTGCTGAGAAAAAATGGTAGTAACGTACATGTTGCTGGTGGTGAACCAGACACATTTTTCAGGTTAACTTTCCTGTTGTGGTCTCTTCAGTAACGTCTCAGTTGAAAACCCATTATTTACCTAACTAGGGGGTTCAGTTAACTGTCATTTAAGGACATTTGTGGGTTATTTTATTGGAATTGTAATATGGTAGGGCTTCATGAACAACAGGCCTACTTTTTTTCTTATCCTCCGGAACAGATGGTTACAGGTCGATTTACTGGAGACACAATGCAGCTTATGCATAAATGAGGTAGTGGAAAATTAAAAAGGATGATTACTCATCATAACAACGCATAAAAGCATATCATTAGTTTGATTTTGTATTTTTCTTCAGCTGCTGAAGCTGTGGAAACTCAGCAGGAACAGTCACGTACATGTTGTTTTGAGTGACATTTTGTTCCCTCATGCACAGGAATAACGGTCCCACAGAAGACTAATACCTGTCTGTTGTAGGCCCTGGCTATGCAGTCTCACAATGTATGGCTACAAGCAATTACTCTTTTAAAATAAATGGAGGACAGCGGAACCTGTAAAACAGCTCATGTGCCATTCTTATTGAGCATGAGTGGAGAGTATCTCATTCCAGAAGAAAAAAAACCATAAAAGTCTCTCATGAAGAAGTTCAGGTGATGGTCTACCAGCAGCAACTCGATTTCTTTCAGTATCTAGACTTGTAAAAACGGTTTCTCCCCAGCAGTTTGTGTCAGGCTGTTGTCTGTCCTGGTGTGCACATTGGTTCAAAATTTGCATTCTGTCACACTGTGCCCGAGGTATGAAGATCACATGTGTGTCACATGGTATCGTATTGATGGTACAGCTGTAGGCATCATCAACCTTTTGCCTGATATATTTAGAGATGTTTTATTTCCCCCCCCCCCCCCCCCCCCCCCCCCCCCCCCGTATATTGGTTCTGTTACTTGTGCAATGGCAAGTTTCCGTTTCAGAAATTTGGCTCATCTTTCCCAGTTCCAGTGTCAGACAAAATCTTCGAAATATTTGTTCAGATGGCAATTCATGTGGACGCGATGTGATGAAGCTGATTGTTTCACAAGTAAGTCGGTCTGTTAAATTGGAAAAAAGAAAATGAAAAAAAAAAAAAAAACTTGGGGGGGGGGGGGGGGGGGGGGGGGTGCTGAAAAGATGCGTTCTTTTATTCCTTACTCTAGTGGTGAAATAAAGTGGCGTTCTCTCTGTTTCTCTGCATTTGCATTTATTTTTTCTTGCTCAGCACTAAGCTGAGTGGTTGCCCGAATGTCCATGAAACTGCTTGGCTTCGGCCTGTTTTGGCAGACACACACCACCACAGCGTCTCCATACACACACATGGTGACTATGACACACGCGCTTGTACACACACTAACACGGCGTCTCCATACACATACACACGCGTGCGCGTGTGCGGCGAGGCGTTGCCGTTGCCGGACAGCGCTGTAAACAAATGCTTGATTTCAACAGAAAATTAAGTCTACTGCATCAAAATTCTTCTCACCTTCAAGTTTTAACGTTTAAAAACTGACCCTTTCGAGTTTTCTTCCTCTGTTGCTATTTTGCTGAGACTTATATTGTATTTTTGGAACACACCGCATGGTGCAATCTCACAAGGCTGTTTTCGGACCTCTTGTGCAAAGACATTGCCTGTGACTGGTCTCATTGGACCCTTCTCTTTTTAGGGGTGGCAGGCTTTCTAATTTTACCGCTAAAAATGCTATTAAGTTTGCAAACTGTTTAATAAAGAAACACAACACAAAGTCTGACATCTTAACGAGTAGCTAAACATCTCATATGCAAAAAGCATAAATTTTAGACATAATGTGGCAAGAACATGCACACAAGTTACCAACCTGACAGGAAAGGCCCGACCTACCCACCCTCTCTCGTTGGAATGAGAACTAAAAATAGCTGCTGACATTTTGCGCCACCCTTCGAAACCATACGAAAAATTTTAGAAAATCACTGGAATTGCAAAAGATGGTTATTAACGGGGCTTGTTTTAATCTAAACGTGACGCTGCACGTTTGTCTGCGCACTTAAAGGAGGAGACAGAATGAAAGCATTTGAAACGTCTACTTTCGATTTTGTCCATGACGTCTTGCGTGCGCATCGAGTGCGCGCGCGCGCGCGCGTGTGTGTGTGAAGTGGAAGAAAACTTGTGAAAGAAAGAAATGGAGTGACGGTTCTTGTCGTTACGTCTTGGACAGTAGAATATGAAAGCAGTGACTGTTTATTTCCTCAACTGTATTTACGAGTTTAACTGAAAAAGCAGTTGAACGTCGATTCCCAGCATAGAAATTACAGTTTAATCAAAAGACAATTTCTGCACTTAAAAGATTTCTAGAATAAGCGAGTAACTATAGAAGAATAAAATCATTAACTGTATTTTGCACCTAGAGAGAGACACAGAGAGAGATGGGGGAGGGGGAGTGACGTGGGTGGAGAGAAGAGTCAGCCGAATCAGTCAAACACACATACGCGCGCGCGCACTGACACACACTTGCATTGCACCCTCGCACTGCTCTCCTCTCTGTGTATCCCCCCCCCCCCCCCCCCCCCCCCCCCCCCCCCCCACACACACACACACACACTTCCCCCTTTCCGCTAGATCCTCAAACATTTATACTGCCCCCACACTCACCCCTTACCCCACCCTTTCGCTCCCCACTGATCTTCCTCCACATTCTCCTTCCAACCTTCCCTCTGGATTCGCCGTCGTTATAGCTCTTATGGTAACATATATGCATCAAAACACAACATTGGAAACAACGAACGCTCGAAGTCCTTCACACTCTCTTCAACGAATTCATTCATAAACATACATAATATAAGCTTACAGTACCGAAAAATGGTTATCGCCTAATAGACGGGGGAATCGGAGTAATCCTTGGGATGACATTTTCAACAGTCGTAAAAAGGACTGCAAACACAATGGATGAACGGCTGACTAATAAGTCGATCACTGACTGATTGACTGATGGGCTTTCCGAACAGTTCTATTATATTATACAAAGAGGAAATGAACCGTAAACGTCAGCCATGTTCTTCAATATGATTACTTAAATCATTTCTTTGATTTGTCCCATTAGGCTATCATAGCATCCCACGCACCGAAACTCTGATAATCATCTCTCTCCAACAGTTCTTTAGATCTGTCAAAAACATCATACGATCGTCGCGAGTAACCAGCCATATTTACTGTCTCGTCCACTCTGTGCCATTTTAGTCATTATCCCCATGTCGCTCGATCTGACTTCCTGTCCAAAGCATACCCTGGCTTGTCCCTCTGCTACCCCGGCACTTGCAATCCACAAGCAGCAGTCAATGTCAAATCGTCATGAGGCAACCTGCCACCACAGGAGACATTGTGCGGCTGCTAAGTCGCTTCAGTGGCGTTCAGTAGTGCCTGTTCTAAACCAATTCAATTCTGCAGGACACCACCTACCAAAGCCCCCTACTGACGAATGATCATTGCTTAGCTGGGAGCCAGCATGAGTTAGAGCGCCGTTTACCGCGTTATGACGTCCAGCGACAGTCCCCTTAGGCTTGCCAATGCTGGCGACCGCGACATGAATTCATCAAGACCATCGGTATTAGAAGAAGGCGATACTGTTGTCAAAGTTAGAGCAGCATGACCAGCTGTAGATTTTAAGACTTTTTTTTTTTTTTTTTTTTTATGCCAACCGATGAGGATGAGAATGACGGAGATGATATTACTGAGTTCCATTCTGACCTGAGACTGAATAACAGGGCTGTGCTCTACGCTTACTCTGAAAATATATCCGGGCATCAACCAGGCCTGAGAGATCCAGACACCAGCAGTATTAGAAATTTGAGGAAACCCTCAGAGATGCATCCACGAAAGTGGATGAAACTCGAATGTGTGGTTCCAGCTTTCCTAACTGAGCCCATAGAAGACTGAACTGTGGGTAGAGACTGCACAAGATAGAAAATCCCACAAATAAATGGCTCTGATGGGAATCAAACCTACGACCTCCCAGTCCGGAATCCATGACACTTACCATTGTGCCACAGCGGCTGGTTAGCGCGTACTAACAAATTGTATGTTTGTCCAAACATCAAACGGCAGATTTATTTCGGAAAAAAAAGTGTTTGCTTCATAAAGCAAAATATTCCACTTTCGACTCTAAGGGGATCCATACAATGTTCGAAGCATACCCTCCGGTGTGTTCAATACAGTCCGAGGTCGTCACCCACCCTCATAACACACTGGCGTGAGGTTAACGACAAAAAGCTGGAGAGGGGAGATGGGGGGCAAATGGCTAGCGTGCTCTGACCACCCGGCCGCGTTTAACAATGACCTGTGTCACGGATCGAAGTAACTCCCACCCGTATAATTTCATACATGGAGGAAAAACAAAGATTTTGTTGAATGTAATATCTGATTAACAAAGCAAAAAAAAAAAGAAAAAAAATCTTTCCGCTTGAGACGGACGCTACATAATTATGCTAATTATTTTTCTCCCTTTTTTTGTTTTGTTTGTTTTCGATTATGTGGATCGAAAAAACATTCTCTCTCTCTCTCTCTCTCTCTCTCTCTCCTCTCTCTCTCTCTCTCTCTCTCATATCTAATGTAATGCAAATGCGGCCCAGATCACAGCCCCAACACTGTATAACGACAACACTGCTATATAACACAGTACAGCACATAACAATACAACACGACAGTAAATCAGCAGCCCAACAGTCCAATGATACAATTCAACATATGTGTGCTGTCATAAACCAACAAAGGGGAACACCCAAAGGCTGAACTGCCGACCAGACTGATGATGAATAAAGGCTGAGGAAGACGAATTTAGCAAGACAAGTAAGTGGGCTGATTGGGAAAACGGCCGGACGTCCGGAAATCCGATCCCGGATCGAAATTCCGTCAGAGACAAAATCACCGTGTGTGAAATTGCCTATGCGTTACCCTCTCCCCGTATGTATCAAAATGGCATGCCTGCAGGAGATTAAAAGCTGTTGAAAGACTCGTTCTCAATGGAATTGTTTCTTGAACTATGAATACTTTGCGACGAAAAAAAATATTGTATTGCATTGCCTGTAAAAACAGATGTAGGCTAGCTACATAAGGGGAGGGGGGATAATCCCTCCAAAAGAGCACACCACGACTGTCCGATCATCTTTGTAGCGCCGTCAAGCGTTTCAAGTGTATTCACATTACCAGTTGTTCTTATATTATCAACAACCAAACCTTCCTTAGTTTGTTAAACACCCCGCCACTGTCACCTCCACCCAACCACCACCTACACACCCCATCTACCCATATCCCCTGTCCTCTCCCTTCCAAATTTAGTTTCATCACGGAGACACGGAACTAGTCCATGTACACTACGCCACCTCTGCTAAAATCATGAGGAAGCAGCGTGAAGGGGGTGTCCCGAAATCAAGAAATAGGTATGTGAATAGATCAGTGGAAAGAAGAAGAAGAAGAAGAAGAACAACAACAACAACAACAACAACAACAAAAACAAGAAGAACAAGAACAAGAAGAAAGCTGGGACGAGGAGCACACACATGAGACTAAGGCAGAAGAAGAAGAAGAAGAAGAAGAAGAAGAACAACAACAAACAAAACAACAACAACAACAAACAACAAGAACAAGCTAGGACGAGGAGCACATAACGAGCAGATACCCGATCTATGATTTAATCAAAAGCACAGGTCAAGTTTAAATGTGGATACACTAGAATTCCTATGAAGAATACGGACTGAAACGTGCTGTTCGTTGAAAAACAACACACAATTAAAAATGATATATACACAAGCCAGGGGGTGGTGTGGTAGTGGAGTTTCCAATGAAACAAAAGTTAACAATTGCATCTCTCACTTCAATTGCTGATAGCGTGTGTGTGTGTGGGGGTGGCGGGGGGGGGGAGTCAACACAGGAGGAGGAGGGCACGGCAGAGGTAGAAAGGAGGAGGAGGGGCGTAACAAAAAGGTGGGGGGGGGTGGGGGGGGGGGGGGGGGGGGGGGGGGGATAGACGCTTGAGAAAGTGCAACCAGCTGATCGATTTTATCATGCGAGAACTGTGCATCGCGGATGTTCGTGGCTGATTCAGTTCTTTACTTCGATGTGCAGACAAAAGGAATGGCTGATTGTGCCCTTACCCTTGATCTCATATTTCTGTGGTTCCCGACTCCCAGGCTCAGCCGAAAGGGATTGCTATACCAGCAATCCTTGTATAGATTCCAGTCAGGCTGACAAGTCGCCGCTCTCTAGTAAAAAGCCATGCATGGCTGAGAACTTGCTTTCGTTTGCGGCAGCGTGTCGTTCGTTTCTGGTCAACGTATAAGAACAAGAACTACTTGGACTGCCATCACAGTTCCCTGAGAAGGGACCTAGCAGAAAACACCAAGGGAGAGGCGGCAGATCTCTCTCTCTCTCTCTCTCTCTCTCTCTCTCTCTCTCTCTCTGGACACTGACATGAGAGGTCGGCGTCAGGTGGACCAGTCAACCTTCCAACCATATGGGTGACAGCGGGTTTAGCCTGTGTCGTCAGGGAACGGATCCTGGAGATGCAGGGCGGTCGGCGATGGAGCGCTGCTTGAAATACAATTACTGTGGCCTTGGAAACCATGCCATGGTGGCGGCATCGTGGTCACCCCACTCGGGAGTTAGGCTGAAAACTACCTTCTCGCCCGTAGTGGACCATAGACGGGATTCGTGCAGAGCTCTAGCAACTTTCGTCCTGCCATCTCTTCGAGGCTGCGTCGTGTGGCACAGGATCATCGCCACCCGAGTATGAAAAAGGGCCTCTGGTGGCCCTGAGACAGGGCCCTTGGGGTGGAGAGGCGAAGAAAACCGACGCCCACAGTCGGCCGATCAACACCACCAGAGCTGAGGGAACAGGAGACGACAGCCCCCATCCGGAGCCAGACCCAAGACTACAACCAACGACCACACCTGCCAGGAAAAAAATGCAGTCTTCAGTCAGTGCGGATACCCTGTCCTAAAGGGCTTCAGCCAGCTGGCCGTTAATCCCAATCTTCGACTTCGCCTTCGACATCTGCAAGCTAACAAAAAAGTCCTGCTGGTTTGGCTACCGTATAGTCAGCTGGGGCTGCGAACAACGTGACTTGTCCACAGACGGCAAGTAAAAGCCAGTGGATATACACTGAATCAGAAGTAGATAACGCAAGTAGATCACGAGTCTTATCTTTTAATACTCTGCTTTCAACATTCACCACAAGATTGTCCGGGCAAGACAACGGTCAGCGGGAGGACATTGTTGATAGTAACACCGCAGTAACGTAAATGCGCGACATGACCTTCGTTCTATATTTCGTCCGTCTGGCACAACTTTCTCTGTCTGACCCCTAACATAGATGTGCATTTAATGAAATGAACACTTTAACAAAGCACGTAACGGTCTTGAGAAGCAGTATGAAAGTAATTGGCATAATACACTTGAAAACCACAATCTGAATAACCATTGTGATGGTAAGCTGCTGTTGAGTATCGAATGTGGGTGAAACGGAATATAGGTTGTTGTTGCTTAGCGCGCGTTGCCGAAGAGTTCAAGAAAGAAATGTCTTCCCTTGCGCTCAGAGTTTGATAGCCCACTACCCTTACCATTGAGTCTTCGCTGGTTCGGCGTGAAGGATTTGGGTGTGCGATTTGTTAGGAGATATAAATGAGTTGCCTTTATCCTGCGCGACGGCATGACAGGGAAACGAAACAGATGGAGAGGAGGGTCGTTAGCGGCAGGATGAGATCGAAGTGCCTTATATCTCCTAACATTCACGGTGTGCACCTAGGGTCTACTATGCAATCGAACATGCTCATGGAAGAAGTGGGGGTGTGTACAGGGGGGGTGGGCGCATATCAAGACTCTGTGCGCCGGTGTAAGAACTCACATAAGCAGTGTTCATTATTCTTGAACCTCTTTCGCAACGCGCGTAACAAACACACACAATATCCCGTTTTCACCACATTCGAACTCACAGCAGCTTACATCACAATGGTTATTGTCAGATTGTGGTTTTTCAAGTGGTATTATGCCAATTACTTTCATACTGCTTGACTCATAGACCTGTTCGGGACGTTCTTCTGTTAAAGTTGGCTTCATTTCATTATTAAATGCATCATCTATGGTTAGCTGGGTCAGATCACGTTGTTCGCAGCCCAGCTGACTAGCGGTAGCCAAACCAGCAGGACTTTTTGTTAGCTTGCAGATGTTAGGACAGGGTATCCGCACTGACTGAAGACTGCATTTTTCCTGGCAGGTGTGGTCGTTGGTTGTAGTCTTGGGTCTGGCTCCGGATGGGGGCTGTCGTCTCCTGTTCCCTCAGCTCTGGTGGTGTTGATCGGCCGACTGTGGGCGTCGGTTTTCTTCGCCTCTCCACCCCAAGGGGCCTGTCTTCAGGGCCACCAGAGGCCCTTTTCATACTCGGGTGGCGATGATCCTGTGCCACACGACGCAGCCTCGAAGAGATGGCAGGACGAAAGTTGCTAGAGCTCTGCACGAATCCCGTCTATGGTCCACTACGGGCGAGAAGGTAGTTTTTCAGCCTAACTCCCGAGTGGGGTGACCACGATGCCGCCACCATGGCATGGTTTCCAAGGCCACAGTAATTGTATTTCAAGCAGCGCTCCATCGCCGACCGCCCTGCATCTCCAGGATCCGTTCCCTGACGACACAGGCTAAACCCGCTGTCACCCATATGGTTGGAAGGTTGACTGGTCCACCTGACGCCGACCTCTCATGTCAGTGTCCAGAGAGAGAGAGAGAGAGAGAGAGAGAGAGAGAGAGAGAGAGAGATCTGCCGCCTCTCCTTGGTGTTTTCTGCTAGGTCCCTTCTCAGGGAACTGTGATGGCAGCCAAGTAGTTCTTGTTCTTATACGTTGACCAGAACGAACGACACGCTGCCGCAAACGAAAGCAAGTTCTCAGCCATGCATGGCTTTTTACTAGAGAGCGGCGACTTGTCAGCCTGACTGGAATCTATACAAGGATTGCTGGTATAGCAATCCCTTTCGGCTGAGCCTGGGAGTCGGGAACCACAGAAATATGAGATCAAGGGTAAGGGCACAAATCAGCCATTCCTTTTGTCTGCACATCGAAGTAAAGAACTGAATCAGCACGAACATCCGCGATGCACAGTTCTCGCATGATAAAATCGATTAGCTGGTTGCACTTTCTCAACCGTCTATCCCCCCCCCCCCCCCCCCCCCCCCACCCGCCCCCCACCTTTTTGTTACGCCCCTCCTCCTCCTTTCTACCTCTGCCGTGCCCTCCTCCTCTGTTGACTCCCCCCACCCCCTCCACCCACACACACACACACGCTATCAGCAATTGAAGTGAGATGCAATTGTTAACTTTTGTTTCATTGGAAACTCCACTACCACCCACCCCCTGGCTTGTGTATATATCATTTTTAATTGTGTGTTGTTTTTCAACGAACAGCACGTTTCAGTCCGTATTCTTCATAGGAATTCTAGTGTATCCACATTTAAACTTGACCTGTGCTTTTGATTAAATCATAGATCGGGTATCTGCTCGTTATGTGCTCCTCGTCCTAGCTTTCTTGTTCTTGTTGTTGTTGTTTTGTTGGTGTTTTGTTGTTGTTTGTTTCTTCTTCTTCTTCTTTTCTTCTTCTTCTGCCTTAGTCTCATGTGTGTGCTCCTCGTCCCAGCTTTCTTCTTGTTCTTGTGTTCTTGTTTTTGTTGTTGTTGTTGTTGTTGTTGTTGTTCTTGTTCTTCTTTCTTCTTCTTCTTTCCACTGATCTATTCACATACCTATTTCTTGATTTCGGGACACCCCTTCACGCTGCTTCCTCATGATTTTAGCAGAGGTGGCGTAGTGTACATGGACTAGTTCCGTGTCTCCGTGATGAAACTAAATTGGAAGGGAGAGAGGACAGGGGATATGGGTAGATGGGGTGTGTAGGTGGTGGTTGGGTGGAGGTGACAGTGGCGGGGTGTTTTTACAAAACTAAGGAAGGTTTGGTTGTTGATAATATAAGAACAACTGGTAATGTGAATACACTTGAAACGCTTGACGGCGCTACAAAGATGATCGGACAGTCGTGGTGTGCTCTTTTGGAGGGATTATCCCCCCTCCCTTATGTAGCTAGCCTACATCTGTTTTTACAGGCAATGCAATACAAATATTTTTTTTTTTCGTCGCAAAGTATTCATAGTTCAAGAAACAATTTCCATTGAGAACGAGTCTTTCAACAGCTTTTAATCTCCTGCAGGCATGCCATTTTGATACATACGGGGAGAGGGTAACGCATAGGCAATTTAACACACGGTGATTTGTCTCTGACGGAATTTCGATCCGGGATCGGATTTCCGGACGTCCGGCCGTTTTCCCAATCAGCCCCACTTACTTGTCTTGCTAAATTCGTCTTCCTCAGCCTTTATTCATCATCAGTCTGGTCGGCAGTTCAGCCTTTGGGTGTTCCCCTTTGTTGGTTTATGACAGCACATATGTTGAATTGTATCATTGGACTGTTGGGCTGATTACTGTCGTGTTGTATTGTTATGTGCTGTACTGTGTTTATATAGCAGTGTTGTCGTTATACAGTGTTGGGGCTGTGATCTGGGCCGCATTTGCATTACATTAGATATGAGAGAGAGAGAGAGAGAGAGAGAGAGAGAGAGAGAGAGAGAGAGAGAGAGATGTTTTTTTTCGATCCACATAATCGAAAACAAACAAACAAAAAAAAAGGGAGAAAATAATTAGCATAATTATGTAGCGTCCGTCTCAAGCGGAAAGATTTTTTTTCTTTTTTTTTTTTGCTTTGTTAATCAGATATTACATTCAACAAAATCTTTGTTTTTCCTCCATGTATGAAATTATACGGGTGGGAGTTACTTCGATCCGTGACACAGGTCATTGTTAAACGCGGCCGGGTGGTCAGAGCACGCTAGCCATTTGCCCCCCATCTCCCCTCTCCAGCTTTTTGTCGTTAACCTCACGCCAGTGTGTTATGAGGGTGGGTGACGACCTCGGACTGTATTGAACACACCGGAGGGTATGCTTCGAACATTGTATGGATCCCCTTAGAGTCGAAGTGGAATATTTTGCTTTATGAAGCAAACACTTTTTTTTCCGAAATAAATCTGCCGTTTGATGTTTTGGACAAACATACAATTTGTTAGTACGCGCTAACCAGCGCTGTGGCACAATGGTAAGTGTCATGGATTCCGGACTGGGAGGTCGTAGGTTTGATTCCCATCAGAGCCATTTATTTGTGGGATTTTCTATCTTGTGCAGTCTCTACCCACAGTTCAGTCTCTATATGGGCTCAGTTAGGAAAGCTGGAACCACACATTCGAGTTTCATCCACTTCGTGGATGCATCTCTGAGGGTTTCCTCAAATTTCTAATACTGCTGGTGTCTGGATCTCTCAGGCCTGGTTGATGCCCGGATATATTTTCAGAGTAAGCGTAGAGCACAGCCCTGTTATTCAGTCTCAGGTCAGAATGGAACTCAGTAATATCATCTCCGTCATTCTCATCCTCATCGGTGGCATTAAAAAAAAAAAAAAAAAAAGTCTTAAAATCTACAGCTGGTCATGCTGCTCTAACTTTGACAACAGTATCGCCTTCTTCTAATACCGATGGTCTTGATGAATTCATGTCGCGGTCGCCAGCATTGGCAAGCCTAAGGGGACTGTCGCTGGACGTCCATAACGCGGTAAACGGCGCTCTAACTCATGCTGGCTCCCAGCTAAGCAATGATCATTCGTCAGTAGGGGGCTTTGGTAGGTGGTGTCCTGCAGAATTGAATTGGTTTAGAACAGGCACTACTGAACGCCACTGAAGCGACTTAGCAGCCGCACAATGTCTCCTGTGGTGGCAGGTTGCCTCATGACGATTTGACATTGACTGCTGCTTGTGGATTGCAAGTGCCGGGGTAGCAGAGGGACAAGCCAGGGTATGCTTTGGACAGGAAGTCAGATCGAGCGACATGGGGATAATGACTAAAATGGCACAGAGTGGACGAGACAGTAAATATGGCTGGTTACTCGCGACGATCGTATGATGTTTTTGACAGATCTAAAGAACTGTTGGAGAGAGAGATGATTATCAGAGTTTCGGTGCGTGGGATGCTATGATAGCCTAATGGGACAAATCAAAGAAATGATTTAAGTAATCATATTGAAGAACATGGCTGACGTTACGGTTCATTTCCTCTTTGTATAATATAATAGAACTGTTCGGAAAGCCCATCAGTCAATCAGTCAGTGATCGACTTATTAGTCAGCCGTTCATCCATTGTGTTTGCAGTCCTTTTTACGACTGTTGAAAATGTCATCCCAAGGATTACTCCGATTCCCCCGTCTATTAGGCGATACCCATTTTTCGGTACTGTAAGCTTATATTATGTATGTTTATGAATGAATTCGTTGAAGAGAGTGTGAAGGACTTCGAGCGTTCGTTGTTTCCAATGTTGTGTTTTGATGCATATGTTACCATAAGAGCTATAACGACGGCGAATCCAGAGGGAAGGTTGGAAGGAGAATGTGGAGGAAGATCAGTGGGGAGCGAAAGGGTGGGGTAAGGGGTGAGTGTGGGGGCAGTATAAATGTTTGAGGATCTAGCGGAAAGGGAAGTCTGTGTGTGTGTGTGTGTGGGGGGGGGGGGGGGGGGGGGGGGGGGGATACACAGAGAGGAGAGCAGCAGTGCGAGGTGCAATGCAAGTGTGTGTCAGTGCGCGCGCGCGTATGTGTGTTTGACTGATTCGGCTAACTCTTCTCTCCACCCACGTCACTCCCCCTCCCCCATCTCTCTCTGTGTCTCTCTCTAGGTGCAAAATACAGTTAATGATTTTATTCTTCTATAGTTACTCGCTTATTCTAGAAATCTTTTAAGTGCAGAAATTGTCTTTTGATTAAACTGTAATTTCTGTGCTGGGAATCGACGTTCAACTGCTTTTTCAGTTAAACTCGTAAATACAGTCACTGAAATAAACATTCTACTGTCCAATATTCGTACTGTCCAAGAACCGTAACGACAAGAACCGTCTTTCACTCCATTTCTTTCTTTCACAGACGTAGTTTTCTTTCCACTCTCACTTCACACACACGCGCGCGCGCGCGCGCACTCGATGCGCACGCAAGACGTCATGGACAAAATCGAAAGTAGACGTTTCAAATGCTTTCATTCTGTCTCCTCCTTTAAGTGCGCAGACAAACGTGCAGCGTTACGTTTAGATTAAAACAAGCCCCGTTAATAACCATCTTTTGCAATTCCAGTGATTTTCTAAAATTTTTCGTATGGTTTTCGAAGGGTGGCGCAAAATGTCAGCAGCTATTTTTAGTTCTCATTCCAACGAGAGAGGGTGGGTAGGTCGGGCCTTTCCTGTCAGGTTGGTAACTTGTGTGCATGTTCTTGTCCACATTATGTCTAAAATTTATGCTTTTTGCATATGAGATGTTTATCTACTCGTTAAGATGTCAGACTTTGTGTTGTGTTTCTTTATTAAACAGTTTGCAAACTTAATAGCATTTTTTAGCGGTAAAATTAGAAAGCCTGCCACCCCTAAAAAGAGAAGGGTCCAATGAGACCAGTCACAGGCAATGTCTTTGCACAAGAGGTCCGAAAACAGCCTTGTGAGATTGCACCATGCGCGGTGTGTTCCAAAAATACAATATAAGTCTCAGCAAAATAGCAACAGAGGAGAAACTCGAAAGGGTCAGTTTTTTAAACGTTAAAACTTGAAGGTGAGAAGAATTTTGATGCAGTAGACTTAATTTTCTGTTGAAATCAAGCATTTGTTTACAGCGCTGTCCGGCAACGGCAACGCCTCGCCGCACACGCGCACGCGTGTGTATGTGTATGGAGACGCCGTGTTAGTGTGTGTACAAGCGCGTGTGTCATAGTCACCATGTGTGTGTGTATGGAGACGCTGTGGTGGTGTGTGTGTCTGCCAAAACAGGCCGAAGCCAAGCAGTTTCATGGATTCGGGCAACCACTCAGCTTAGTGCTGAGCAAGAAAATAAATGCAAATGCAGAGAAACAGAGAGAGAACGCCACTTTATTTCACCACTAGAGTAAGGAATAAAAGAACGCATCTTTTCAGCACCCCCCCCCCCCCCCCCCCAAGTTTGTTTTTTTTTTTTTTCATTTTCTTTTTCCAATTTAACAGACCGACTTACTTGTGAAACAATCAGCTTCATCACATCGCGTCCACATGAATTGCCATCTGAACAAATATTTCGAAGATTTTGTCTGACACTGGAACTGGAAAGATGAGCCAAATTTCTGAAACGGAACTTTCCATTGCACAAGTAACAGAACCAATATACGGGGGGGGGGGGGGGGGGGGGGGGATATCTCTAAAATATCTCTAAATATAATTCAGGCAAAAGGTTGATGATGCCTACAGCTGTACCATCAATACGATACCATGTGACACACATGTGATCTTCATACCTCGGGCACAGTGTGACAGAATGCAAATTTTGAACCAATGTGCACACCAGGACAGACAACAGCCTGACACAACTGCTGGGGAGAAACCCGTTTTTACAAGTCTAGATACTGAAGAAATCGAGTTGCTGGTATAGACCATCACCTGAACTTCTTCATGAGAGACTTTTATGGATTTTTTCTTCTGGAATGAGATACTCTCCACTCATGCTCAATAAGAATGGCACATTTAGTCTTCTGTGGGACCGTTATTCCTGTGCATGAGGGAACAAAATGTCACTCAAAACAACATGTACGTGACTGTTCCTGCTGAGTTTCCACAGCTTCAGCAGCTGAAGAAAAATACAAAATCAAACTGATGATATGCTTTTATGCGTTGTTATGATGAGTAATCATCCTTTTTAATTTCCACTACCTCATTTATGCATAAGCTGCATTGTCTCCAGTAAATCGACCTGTAACCACCTGTGTTCCCGAGGATAAGAAAAAAAAGTAGGCCTGTTGTTCATGAAGCCTACCATATTACAATTCCAATAAAATAACCCACAAATGTCCTTAAATGACAGTTAACTGAACCCCCTAGTTAGGTAAATAATGTTTTCAACTGAGACATTACTGAAGACCACAACAGGATAGTGAACCTGAAAAATGTGTAGTGGTTCACCACCAGCAACATGTACGTTACTACCATTTTTCTCAGCAGGAAAATGACCAGTATCAAAGCTCTTCAGCTGTGCTGTGCACAAGAGAAAACCAAAGTAGGAAAAGATATTGACATTGCCACAGATTGGTTTCAGCCTTTGCCATACAATAAAATGCTGGTGCCCCAACATAGGCGTTACCAACATGTACGTGATGCGCATTTTACAAAACTAACCCGAGACGTCACCAGAAAACACTTGCTGCAGGCTCACGTGACCTCTTTCAAGCCCCACCATTTTGCAGAAAGAGCATCTGCTCACAGTAAGTAGGATTATTGGCTTTTATTCCTTCTCAATAGTTACTTCAAAGGGGGTGACTATGTCTAAAAGTATCTCAATCTACTTAGAAATATTTCTTTAGGCCTGACCGTCTTTATCAGAGTAAGTGACGTCAAAGAGCATGTCAGATCTAACAAACCTTTTGTTTTCACTTTTCCTTGGCTGCGACAGATCTAAAGCACAACATTTTACGTTACTGAAAGTAACTTGCATGTCTGAAGCTGGATGTCTTCAGTATTTTTTTTCACAGTGCTTTCTGAATGTCTCTTTATTCAGTTTTAACCTCAGATATTTTGCAATGCATGGGAATGCATTGGGCGTAACTTGAGGGCACCCAAGTTTTTCTTCTATGGTAATGGTCAGTTTATCTGAATAGCCTCTTTTAGGAGGAAAATCTAAAAATAAAATTTACATCTTGCTGAGGTCCCATGTGCCATCTTATTGAGAATGGGCATCTCGCAGTATTGAGAATA
>JADBJO010008188.1:87500-95000 GCA_016801955.1 Conus betulinus | reverse complement strand
TGATGTTGAAAATTAACAAAGCTTTGCTTGTTTTTTATGGTAGAGTTTGAAATCATCGGCACGATGAAAAGACTTTAGATAAAACAACCAACCAACCAAGCCTGCTATTTTGCCTTTCAGCAAGTTTACACATAAACGGCTAAACCAAGTTTACCCTCCTCTTGGTGGGCAGACGGTTTGTAGTCCAGGGATGATGCGATACAATACAATACAAAGCAACGCAATGCAACACAACAGCAGAATACGACACAACGCAATGCAATGCAAGACGACAGCAGAATACGACACAACGTAACGCAATGCAAGATGACAGCAGAATACGACAACAACGTAACAACGTAACGCAATGCAAATGCGACAGCAGAATACGACACAACGTAACGCAATGCAAGACGACAGCAGAATACGCACACGACGTAACGCAATGCAAGACGACAGCAGAATACGACACAACGTAACGCAATGCAAGACGACAGCAGAATACGACACAACGTAACGCAATGCAAGACGACAGCAGAATACGACACAACGTAACGCAATGCAAGACGACAGCAGAATACGACACAACGTAACGCAATGCAAGACAACAGCAGAATACGACACAACGCAACGCAATGCAAGAACAGCACACACAACGTAACGCAATGCAAGAAGAATACGACACACGCAACGCAATGCAAGACAACAGCAGAATACGACACAACGCAACGCAATGCAAGACAACAGCAGAATACAACACAACGCAAACGCAATGCAAGACAACAGCAGAATACGACACAACGTAAACGCAATGCAAGACGACAGCAGAATACGACACAACGCAACGCAATGCAAGACGACAGCAGAATACGACACAACGCAACGCAATGCAAGACGAACAGCAGAATACGACACAACGTAACGCAATGCAAGACAACAGCAGAATACAACACAACGTAACGCAATGCAAGACAACACAGCAGACAACAGCAAATACAACACAACGCAATGCAATGCAAGACGACAGCAGAATACAACACAACGCAATGCAATGCAAGACAACAGCAGAATACAACACAACGCAATGCAACGCAAGACAACACTGTTCGGTGCAGTGCGCTATGGCAATCCGCTTTGATCCAACGCGATGAAATAGAAGACAATGAGATTCCTTGTGGATGGCTCTCTCTCTCTCTCTCTCTCTCTCCTCTCTCTCTCTCTCTCTCTCTCTCTCTCTCTCTCTCTCTCACCCGAAATCTGCATAACACAGCCGACCAGTCAATGAAATATGATATTGGGGGTGAGGTGAGAGTTACGAAGAGAGTGTCACCAACAGTCTCAAAATGTTCGTGCATGAAAAACGAGTACTTTTTTTTTTTCTTCCCTGCTGACAGGTTAATATGATAACCTACCCTCCTAGCTCTCCCCCCCTCCCTCCCTGCCCTCCCTCCCTCCACCCCAACTTTTATCCGCCACTCCATATTCGGGTCAATTGTAGCAGCTCTCTCTTCGTAAAAAAACCGAGAGAAGTGCTCCAAATTATCAATTTCATGTTTGGCTGAATTTGAAAAAAACAAAACAAAACAAAAAACAAACAAACAAACAAAAAAAAAAACGAGAAGTAGCATGACATGCTGACCCATTTTCAACAAAGTATTGCCAATCTTGAAAGTAGACCTTTATATGACAGAAATAAATGCCATCTTTAAGATAGGCACTGGGAAGTGCATAAACTTTCGTGAAAGAAACTACACTCTTGCATACATATAGCTTGGCGGTGTTTATGATTCTTCGCCTTTTTGATGTGTCATAAATGATTTGCCTTTAAAGTCATCGACTTCATTCAGACGTCACATTATTGTAGCCTGACATTTTTGTGGACGACACGGTGATACGACGCGAAGCGTAACAATGCAGCAATGTCCATGCAGTCTGGAGGGCAAATGAAACGACATTGGTCACATTTTCATCCATACCAATGTATTGTTACAATCTTTGTGGGATTACTGCAGTGCTACCAAAGTGTTATATTTTCTGTTGAGACTGATACAATTATTATACCTTTTTCATGGACTCTTCTCTTCTGCATTTTACATTTTATGGACTACCAGTAAGACAACATTTAAAATTTTTCGTCAAGAGTGCTGCTTTCTTCATCTATCATCGCCAGATAACCACCGAGCTGAATGGAATATCAAAACGTAAAACTGTTACTGTTTGCTGGCAATAAACGTGATTATTTCTGCCTATTTGAACTCTTCAGCACCATTTTAATGTACAGATAACTTCATTTTAATTTTTTCAGTCGACCTGTATACAGGAACCTTGATACCAGATGCGGAAAGTTTGTAACTCTTTTTGGGGTGATCATATCTGATTAATGTTCTTTGACTGTTGCTGCTACTGTATGCTTTCGGTTAAACTTCCGTCAACTCCAAGTGCCACCCCCCCCCCCCCCCCCCCCCGCCTCCTTTCCCGTGCCCTCACCCCTCTCCATTTCCAAGTGTGTGTGTGTGTGTGTGTGTGTGTGTGTGTGTGTGTGTGTGTGTGTGTGTGTGTGTGTAATATTTCTGTGCAAAAAGTTGTTATCGGGTTCTGTGGTTATCGATCAATAAAACCTTAAGAAAGCAGTAGTCTAGAAGAAGAAGAAGAAGAAAAAGAAGAAGAAGAAGAAGAAGAAGAAGAAGAAGAGATGATGATGATGATGATGAAGAAATGCAATAGTAATATTGTTCGTACATACAACGTAAACTATAAGAATGTTGCAGTCTCTACAACCAGTCTAATGATGCAGCCGTCTGGAATGAAAAAAAAAAATCTGCGCACAATTGCAACAATTGTTACATTCTTCATCCAGACTGCTAAGTTGTTAATGTCATGCATATTGCTGCCATGTTTTTGGTATTCCTGGGGACTATTGCATTGTTACATTCTGCGTTGTATCACCGGTTAACACTCATTTGTGAGTAAAATTATTGTACATTCATCCAGAATGGGCGTGTGTAAGCCATCATCTGCTGATGACTCGACGCTTTCTTAGGGGACAAGGTGGATTGTGGCGGACTGTCAAAAAGCACTTGCAGCAGGGGAATAAAAAATGAGGATGTGCAGCGTGATTTAACCCAGATTTGACGATAACGCCCGCCCTATTTTGGGGAAGAGCACGAAGGTTGTGTGTGTGTGTGTGTGTGTGTGTGTGTGTGTGTGTGTGTGTGTGTGTGTGTGTGTGTGTGTGTGTGTGTGTGTGTGTGTGTGTGTGTGTGTGTGTGTGTGTGTGTTGTGTGTGTGTGTGTGTGTGTGTGTGTGTGTTGGTGTGTGTGTGTGAGAGAGAGAGAGAGAGAGAGAGAGAGAGAGAGAGAGAGAGAGAGAGAGAGAGAGAAATAGCGCGCGCGCGCGCGCGCGCGCGTGTGTGTAGTTATGTTCGTTCTCTTTTATCAAACGGTTTTTGTAAAGCATAGTGGAAATTTAGTATGTGATGATAGAATGTGCTTCAGAGAAGTTTTTATCCCCACCTCCTGCTCTTCCTCCTCCTCCTCCTGCTCGTGCTCCTCCTCCTCCTCCTCCTCCTCCTCCTCCTCCTCCTCCACCTCCTCCTCCTCCTCTCGTTATCGTCGTCGTCGTTATCATCATCATCATCATCATCATCATCATCATCATCATCATCATCATGACGCCAGTGATGATTATATGCTACTATTATTACATCATTACAATCACTCGTCATATAAAGAGAAAGCCACCTTAATAGAAAGTCGACCTGCAGAATTTCAGAACAAAATCAGTAACAAAAGATGTGCATGGTAGAATATCGCGAAGGGGCTCCACAACCACTTCAGCTGATTTCGCTTTATTATCCCCATATAGGACATTCTGTCTTCACCTCCACCGGACTGTTTCGTCAAACTGTCGACAAAACAACACCAGAACTACGGTTCCCGTGTGACCCAACTTGATGGACAGACGGAATGCAGCCAAACGATGAATCCACTAACTCTTGGTGTGGATCCATGGAGTGAATTCGGATCAAAGACGGATTCAGGATATGTTTAGCAAGACAGATTCTTGATCATACAGGAACAGCTCAAACAGATTCTTGATCATACAGGAACAGCTCAAACTATTTTGGTGAGAGATCGAATATGGTCCCAAAGACGAAGCCATTACATTTTGGTGGTCATTGAAGCTGATCTTGATTATGCAACAAATCCAGGATCCGTTGAAAATATACTGTACAACGTTCCACTGAAGGCGTACACCATAGAGTTGTTGCATCAGAATTGTACCAAAAGTAAGAAATCACAAATATTTATTATGAAATGTTTATTCCTTTTTCGTGCCAGCAGTTCAACATTGACATTTCATTCCGTATTAACTAATACTTCTCTGTGACGAAAACTGATTTCAGTTTTCACTAATGAATGGACCTCTGGAACAGATTCGTGATCGGTTTGACGGTTCGTGACGGTTCGTGATCGGTTTTTGACGTTCATGGAGGTCTGCATTCTCCATAATGCCTTTCTGACCCCTCCCCTTTTAGCGTAGCCTGAGGCTCAGGTTTTACCGGTGATATAATCTGAAACAGCTTTGCTGTACAGCTTCTATGTCTCTCTCTGCCTGCTTATCTACCAACTTATTTGACTCGTGTGTGTGTGCGTGCGTGCGTGCGTGCGTGTGTGTGTGTGTGTGTGTGTGTGTGTGTGTGTGTGTGTGTGTGTGTGTGTGTGTGTGTGTGTGTGAACTCTCTGTCTGTCTGTCTGTCAGTTTGTCTCTCTCTCCTCTGTCTGTCTGTCTGTCTGTCTGTCACTTTGTCTCTCTCTCTCTCTCTCTCCCCCTCTCTCTCTCTGTCTCCCCCCCCCATGTGTGGTGTGTGTGTGTGTGTGTGTGTGTGTGTGTGTGTGCGCGCGCGCGCGCCCTGTCTGTCTGTCTGGCAGTTTGTCTCTCTCTGTTTTTCTGCCTGTCTGTCGATGGGGGAAGAGACCTCGATGAGTCCTGACTGGATAGTGGCGGCAGCGTGGTGGAAGGAGTGATAGACGAGGAAAGTTGTTGGCTTTCTCTCTCCCCGCCTCTCCCAGTTATGTTAGTCCCCGGAGGCGAGGACTGGCCAATTTGTTATTTCAGGACTCGGGGCCAATGTCCTTGTTGCTCTGTGCTTCGAATTTTAGCTCATTTGTCTTTACGTCAGGAGTGACCGAATTCGTTATTCACTAGGGCCAAGATTGGTTTCGAGTTCGTGGTGACAAGGTGTACGTCCAAGCGTCGTGCTTGAGGATGTGTGGCTTAGTGCAGCGTTCAGGAGACCTGTCTTTGTGAGTTGTGTGTCGCTCTTGATGTGACCAGGGTTCTGTGTTTGGTGGTTTTGCTCTCCACCAGTGGCAAAGTGGAGTAGCCAGTGACAACATCATCTGTTCGTCTGTCTGTACCAGGAGCGGCCCCCACCCCCACCCCCTCCCCACAGTGATAGCTGAAGTCGTGGTCATCTTCAGCCGCAAAGGACAAACACCACCACCAGGACAGGAGCTGTCGTTTGGAAAGGCTGGGGAAATTCCCTCTTCAAGCCGCCCTTCTCCTACAGAGTGGTCAGTGGCACTAGGAAAGCCCCAGCTGTGCTGGCTACCTGTTCTGGAGATCTGTGTTGTGCTTCGCTGACTAAATAATCTGCACTGATCGTCCTGTGTGACGTCATCCATTTCTTCAACAGTTGTCGATGCCACTCACGCCGGCTCCGCGACAAAGCAATTATTATGGTCAAAGGGGGCTTAGTAGGTGGTGTCCTGGGTGTGTTAGATCTGAACAGGAACCACTGAACACCACCGAAGTGACTCAGCAGCAGTGCAGTGACTCCTCCGGTGGGTTGCCTCTTGACGACTTGACATTGACTGCTCCCTGTGGATTGCCGGCGCCGGGGCTGTGGCGGGACTGACTGGGCTGTGGCTGTGGACAGGGGATGGGAATGAGCGGCATGGGTGCACTGCCAACTGAAGTGGCGCAGAGGTTAGGGCAGCAAAACAAACAAACAAGCAAACTGTTGTCGATGGGAGAATCTGCCAGGGTGACCTACTGGACCCTGTGTTGTAGAGTGCCTTTGTGACAATGCGTGCTCTTAATCCAATTGTGCGAGTGTGTGTGTTTCACACATACTACTGTACATTCACACACTGCACCACGAACTATGCGCGGGCAGTAGATTCTGGACATGGTTCCCTGCACAGGACATGGCATCCTATTCCCAGGGCACGATTGTCTGAAACATTGAAAAAAAAGTTTTTGATGTTTGGGTGTATAAAAAAGTACACGTGCGCGTGAGTTTTAGCTGCTTTGTTAATTTTTTTTCTTTTTTTTTTTTTGACTGGTATTTGTTTTTCCGGGGCAAAAACCTCAGTTTTCCTTCAAGGAGAAAGCCATAGCCATGAGAGAAATTCAAACGCAGTCTGGACTCACCTCGTCAGGAGGGTTACAATAGATTGAAGTTTGGCGGTCAAGCTGTCTGTTGCATTTAAGTGAAAGTGAAATAAATATTATTTGAGTGTGTCGCCGCTCTCTCTCTCTCTCTCTCTCTCTCTCTCTCTCTCTCTCTCTCTCTCTCTCTCTCTCTCTCTCTCTCTCTTCCAAGTCATTACTATAAGGACGGAGAAATTGTAAGTGCGCATCTATCTATCTATCTATCTATCTATCTATCTATCTATCTATCTATCTATCTATCTGTGTGTGTGGGTGCGCGCGCGCGTGTGCGTGCGTGCGTGCGTGCGTGCGAATATGTGTGCGTGCGTGCATGCGAGCGTACGTGTGCGCGCATGTGTGTGTGTGTGTGTGTGTGTGTGTGTGTGTGTGTGTGTGTGTGTGTGTGTGTTCGTTCGTTCGTACTTCTGTTTAACGCCTGATCACTTTGGGTGATATTAGACGTGTGTGTGTGTGTGTGTGTGTGTGTGTGTGTGTGTGTGTGTGTGTGTGTGTGTGTGTGTTACTGTTTGTTCCCATTTGATGAAGAAAAATAGAATTTAAAGAAGTGAAAAAGGCGTAAACTCATGAGGAAAAACAAAACAAAACAAAACAACAACAACGAACACACTCAGAATGACTTCATCTATCCTAAGGCAGTGTATTCAGCGACCTACAAATATTGAACTACGGCTGAATCGTTCAGACGAAATGGGCTTTTTACGGAAAGAATACCACCCATTACCAGTGAAGGGGCAGGAGACTGATGATGTAGAGAGGTCCGCCACGCCGTTCATGACATAACATGTAGTGCTTTTTCTCAGCTCAGCTCTGAGATCAGAGAGAGAGAGAGAGAGAGAGAGAGAGAGAGAGAGAGAGAGAGAGGGGGGGGGGGGGAGAGAGAGGCGGTCAGTCAGGTTGATCCGCCATAGGTCATACTAAAAAACAAGCCATGACAAAGACTAATGGTCAACACACCTATCACAGAATGATGCTGGGTATGAATGATTTATCGGAGAGTCGCCTAGTAAGCTATGGTCGGTCAGTTTTTCTACACAAAGCACATCTGTCGACGACCATTCCTTG
>JADBJO010008188.1:80000-82500 GCA_016801955.1 Conus betulinus | reverse complement strand
CTTCCAGATGTGTAGCCCAGTAAATGAATGACATAGTCACCGATCTGGGGATGACTGAAATGACGTGGTAGGCTTCACGACAGATTCTGCAAATTAGAGGTAAACCCATGCCTATACACAAAATAAATGGGAGAGAGAAACACACACACACACACACACACACACACACACACACACACACACACACACACACACACACACACACACATATATATATATATATATACAATGAAACAATAAATTCCAAGGATAAGTACCGAGCACCATTCCAGCAACTTACAGAGCAGCTAGGTGTTGCAATGACTGCAAGAAATATTGAATTATAAACAAAGCTTGCTCTTATGTCTCAGATTATAGAAATAGGGGTGGGGGGTGGGGGGTGGGGGGTGGGGGGGGTGATAAGCTTCATATCTGCAGTGGTAGATGATTCTGCCTAACTGACAGTATGTGCTTGAGTGGGTGAATGGGAATAAATAAATGCTTCTCAAAATGAACCTTCAGCAAGTTATAGTCTCCAAAGTGGGAGACCATCTCCAATGGGGAGAAAGCTCACTAACAAGTTACAAGCTCACATGTTAGTGAGCTTTCTCCCCATAGGAGATGGTCTCCCACTTTGGAGACTATAACTTGCTGAAGGTTCATTTTGAGAAGCATTTATTTATTCCCCATTCACCCACTCAAGCACATACTGTCAGTTAGGCAGAATCATCTACCACTGCAGATATGAAGGCTTATCACCCCCCCCCCCCCCCTATTTCTATAATCTGAGACATAAGAGCAAGCTTTGTTTATAATTCAATATATATATATATATATATATATATATATATATATATATATATATATATATATATATATATATATATATATAATGCTGAACAATTAAGTAGTGGGGGAAAAAACAAGTGCAGGTTAACAATTCTTCCATCATTATAGTAATGACTTGGCAAAGATTTGAAATTGAGAGGAAAAAAAAATAAAGATGAAGTTAATGGGAAAATGTATATCATAAATGTGAAAACCCTTCACTAGCTGCATGAGGAAACTATATATATTATACGCTCTCTCGCACACACACACACACACACACACACACACGCGCGTGCGCGCGCGCGCGCGCGCGCGCGCGCGCACGCAAGCACACGCACGCACGCAAGCACTCATGCGCACGCACACTGTCCTGTTCTCCCTCCCCCCTCCCGATACACACAGACCTGTGCGTATGTACGAGCGCAAGTGCGCATCCAGAGAGAGAGAGAGAGAGAGAGAGAGAGAGAGAGAGAGAGAGAGAAAGCCCACGAACTCGTCATGTTAGTTGATTTCGGCCATGGTTAACTGGTTTCGTATCGGGCAAATGTTGTCAACGTCATAGCCAAAGCAAAGGTGAATTTTGTTTTAGCGCTTAGTAGACCTGTCGCCATCCTGGTAACGTACAGATAATTATAAGAACAAGCTGCTCCTGGGTTGGTTCAACTTCCAGCTGCCTGCTGGTCAGTGTCTTCACTTCAGCTGTGTGATACATGTGGTCGGTCAGCTGACAGTGTGGACGACTACTGTGAACTCAGGTGTTAACGCTAAACAATCAATGGTTCAATGAAGAGTACGTTTGGTGACCGCAAGATACATTATGATCCATTTGAAAGATTGCATATATGAGGCAAAAAAAAAGAAAGAAAGAAAGAAAGAAAAGAACAACAACAGAAACAAAAAAAAAAAAAAAAAAAAAACAAACAAACAAAAAAACAACAAACAAACAAACAAACAAACAAAAAACCGAAAAAAAAGGGGTAAATGAAATCATAACCAGAAATGTAGCAAATATCAAGTTACAATTTTTGTCAAGGTCAGACAGATCGTTTAATGTCAAATCGACTGAGCAGAGCTGGAGATCATTATGCACGTTACCAAATTACTAATAATCATAGATATACGCTAGATAACATAAAAAGTCATGCATGTTACAGCAAAATATTACTGTCGCACTTAAGATGTCCGTTTTTGATACCTAGGCGATCTGTTGACTTGATTAAAAAAAATTCAAAACAAACAAACAAAACCTGCGACCACAATGTCTGACAAAATAAATATTGAAGACGAATTTTTCACCACGGCAGACGCACATATCGCTGCATAGAGGGCAGAATGAATAAGGTCATGACATAACTTTATCGTGATATGGGTCAGAAAGAGAAATAACCAAGAGGGAAATTTGGAGTATTGGTAGAGGGGGTGGGAAGAGAGAGGGGGGGGGGTGGGGGGTGAGGATAACGTCGAGGCTGGCTGGGCGGTAAGTGGGGGGTGGGTTGATAGTGCCTAAGAATAACGAAGTGAGTGGGGGGTGGGTTGATAGCGCCTAAGAATGATAATGAAGTTAGTGGGGGGTGGGTTGATAGCGCCTAAGAATGATAATGAAGTGAGTGGGGGGTGGGTTGATAGCGCCTCAGAATGATAATGAAGTGAGTGGGGGGTGGGTTGATAGCGCCTCAGAATGATAATGAAG
>JADBJO010008188.1:62500-75000 GCA_016801955.1 Conus betulinus | reverse complement strand
CCCTCAACAATGATAAAAGCTTTATAGGTTAACAAGAATAACTGTTCTTGAGGTCACTCATGGAAAGCCAGATATATTTGAGGTTGGAAGTATGAAATTATTAGTGACAAAAACAGACAGTAATATCATGCTCATAAAGGCAACGTAAGTTCCAGCTGTGACGTGTGTTCTTCATTTTTGCCAGTACAAAGAGATAAACAGAAGTCTGGAGATATATTCATACAAATGTTTTCTTAAGAAGAAAAAACGAACACACTGAAAACGTTTCCAGTGTGTTTCAAATGTGATAATGTCGACTTTGTATTAACAATATACGGAAAGTTTTACATGCATAGCTTAACATTGCATTGTTACATTTTAATTGTATTGTGATGAATGGTATTGTGTGGAATATGTATGATAATATATTCTTCTAAATCGCACGCAGAGTGCATTATTTTCATTGAAATGTTAATGACATCAAAACATATCGTGGGACGTAACGCTGAGATTTAATAATATAATCGCATTCCCGTTATGTTATGGTATAATGATATATGAAACTAACGTTGCAGGTGGAGAGGGAGAAGACTCCTGCGTATCGCATTACATTATATTATTTTGTATTTAAATTCTGTAACATTATAATACATTGTATTTTATCATATTATGCTATATTATGTTACATTGTATTGTATTATTTTACATTATATCATATTATATTACATTGTATTATGTATTATTTTCTATTACATTATCTAATAAAAAGTTTTTACCATATCGTATTATATATTATATTATACTGTATCACATTATATCATATTGCATTATATTACACTAAATAAGATAATCTTATATTATATAGCATTATACTGTAGTACACTCTACTATACTATACTGTATCATATTACATTTTTGCAAGTAGATGGGATAAGTCTACCAATACTGGACTGAAATTGCTTCGAAGTCGAAAATTATCGACGGCATTGGTCTCCACTTAGAACACAGAGTTAATGTTCTTGATCACCAGTTATACACAGTTCAAACCCACGAACAAACAGAAATCAAGTGTCGCTAAAGACCTTCAGCTGGCCTTTTACACCCCACGCAACACATTTCACGTGCATGTAATGTGTACGCGCCGGATGTAAATTTAGTATTTCGTTTTTCAAAAAACAACTTCCTTACTCTACAAAATGAATGGAGATAGAAGTTTTTGTGTGTGTACATTGATGAAATATTGTTTGGCTTCTCTCAACAAGACTGATTTTGAGCCTGTACTGTTTACCTTCCATTGTATATAAAGACTGGTTTATTAGTAGTTCAGTGCACTTTCATTTGCTTTGTCCAGGGGTGGACAGGCAGAATAGAGGATGGGGGCACAGGTAATTTTTTTGTTTTTGCTACATTATTCACTGTTCCTCTTATCCTTTCTGTCGCACTCCAGAACGTCAAAAAATCACAACAAATGAAAAGGAAAGGAAAAAAGGGATAAAAAAGTAGAATAATAATAATAATAATAAAAAAAAAACCGCCACTGCGTCAAATTTCAAGCGGAAGGAAGCGTCATGGTCTGATGACAAAATGTTATTAGATATTTGTTTGCTTGACAATAAAGTGTATACACAATGTGTGGGCAGGTGGACTGCATCAAGGTGTGTGTGTGTGTGTGCGTGCGTGCATGCGTGTGTGTGTGTGTGTGTGTGTGTGTGTGTGTGTGTGTGTGTGTGTGTGTGAGAGAGAGAGAGAGAGAGAGAGAGAGAGAGAGTATGCAGCAACGGAACTAAAAAGAAAAAAAAAAAAAAAAAAAGAAAATGCCGACAAAAGAACGAACGAACAGCGGCACAGACAACAATGGTGATGAACTGGAGTGTAAGACTATCAGTGTCGATGCTGTGTGAAACCAATCAGTGAAAAAATGGCAGCCGCTGATCCACCCATCATTTCAGGATAAAAACCAAAACTGTTGAGTACAGTCAGTCAACACATCAACTGTCGCCATACTTTGTCGTAGAGTATATAGCATACAGGTGTGTTTTAGGACGTGCAATGGTGATATACATATGGACTTGCATGATAGAGGAGAAGGGGGAGTAGTGATTTGAGGAAAAAAGAAAAAAAAAAAAAAGGGTGGGTGGGGTGGGGGTGGGGGTGGGGTGGGGGGAGAGGATGGAGGCCCCAGATTAAAAAAAATCAAACGAAAGGAAAGAAGAGAAAGAAAGGATGAAAATGAAAAAGTCGGTTGGAGGACCACACAAAAAAGTGCTTTCACATGCCAGACTAGAGTCGTATATCATTTTACGTGTTCATTTGAAAATACACTTTTTTCATTAACAGAAAAGGAGGGACAATGGAGATTGAAGTCATGAGGAGAGCAGGGCACGACGGGTTATAGAAATCGAGATGTATGTTGACACACTACGAATAAGGACGCTAGACGACACCAACAGCTTTAACCCTTTAATACCGTGTGAGAATAACAACCTGTCGCCACGAAGTGGATTTTATGCAAAGAACACAGTCCTATGTAAACATCCCTGACCGAGAAAAGGACGCCAACCCTGCGCATTTAAGTTATTCCCTGCACAAAGTAAAGTTATACCCTCTTTCGAACATCTGAAATTCTTTCTATGTAACAACAACAACAACAACAAAGAAGAAGAAGAAGAAAGAAAGATAGGAACACGCAAACGAAGAAAACTGGTGAGCAGTAAAGAATACACTGCAACTACTATCATAACATTCTTACTGAAAGTGATTGCAATCCTCTTTTTTATTATTATTGTTGTTGTTGTTGTTGTTATTATTATCATCATCATTATTATTAGTTTTAATACTTTTCTCATCATCACACCGTCATAATAATAATAATAATAACAATAGTAATTATTATCATTATCATTATTATTATTATAAATCGCATTGTCTCCGCAGCAGCCTTCTTTTCATTCTGTATCCATTTTGCGCTCAATTTGAGGAGACAAGTGATTGTTCGTTCTTAGTTTTCATTGTCCTGAATGTTGTTTGTCTTGCCTGAAGAAGACCAAGAGGTCGAAACGCGTCGTGTTATGTCTTGTAATTTGTCAGTCTCTTTCGTTTGGCGAAACAGGAATGTTTCTTTTCAAGTTTGGCTCAGTAAGGAAGAACCAAGGAACTTACTTTTATGTCAAAGGAGGAAACTCCCCTCAGAAGGAAAGACCCAATACAAGATTTTAGCCTGTTTTTCCGCTTTCTAAAGCTTGGGGATGTTCTTTTTACGGATCGTTTCCCTTGTTTGTTCTTCGTGTAGTGTCTCTACTAGTGGCTATCGTGTACCAGTAAATGCACACCACAGCCACAGTCAGAGTGCAGTTATGGGCTTGTAACTTTCACCATAGATCAGGAGTTATCTTTCGTATTTATTCTTTATTGTTCATGTTACCCCCTTTGCTCTTTCAAGAGTTTTCTTTCAAATGTTCTCTGCTAGTTGGAAGCACACGGTTATTCTGATCATTGCATGTTGACATTCAACTGTATTGGTCGTCTGCGAACTAATTTCCTTTAGTGTTTGGATCAACAGACGCCTGCGGATAGCATTTTTGCATACACACAAAGGACCATCTGGAATTATCTTGCGAGGATATACAAAACACACACACATGCATAGCATTTTTTGCACACACACACACACACACACACACACACACACACACACACACACACACACACACACACACACACACACACACACACACACACACACACACACACACACACTGCACACAAACACGCGCGCGCGCGCATACACACACAGACCCCACACACAGAGCTACTCACACACAGATACTTAGACACACATATTGTCACACAAATACAAGTACTCACACACACACACACACACAACACACACACACACACACACACACGCACGCACACACACACACTCACGCACGCACGCACGCACGCCCCCCCCCCCCCCCCCCCCCCCCCCCCATACACACACACCAACCGGATATCATACCCTGTTCTGTATGCTATGCCCGGACACAAAAATAACCTCTACAAATAATGTCACTGCTGTGAAGTTGTATGCCTTTCGTCTAGTCAGCACACCTACACTTTCTTTCTACACTTATTAATTTTTTAAAAACTCAATGATCACCGTTTCGTTTTTTTTTTTTTTTTTTTCAAGCGGTTTCTCGCAGCACATTTTTGAAACAGTTTAAAAATCCTTCACGCCAAAGTGTACAGCAGTTTCTTGGACGGACGCACAAGGGCAGGGTGATAAGCATAGAAAGAAACTTAATAAACAAGCAAGCCATTTGACACATGCGGTCGTAACGTTGAGGCCCACTACAGGCTGAAACTTGGCTATGGTCAGTAAGCCTGATTTGTTGGAGAGAAAGCTGAAGCTGCACTGAATCCAATGGACTCAAATTGGCAGTTGAGAACAACCAAAGGACTTGTTCTTCCTCTTGGTGTCATTATACACGTACTGATTTATGTTGATTATTTTGCACACCCAATGTTTCCTTCGAAAAATCGGGGAATTTTTTTTTTTTTCATACCTTTCCTTCTCTTCTCTTTCAACCACCTCTCTCCCTCTTCCATCAAAAGCTAAGGTGGACTTTAGGTACCGGAAAAAAACATCGACAATGTAGTAAAAAAAAAAAAAAAACAACCAAAAATTAAAAAAACCCAAAACCCACCCACCCATCCACTCACCGATTCCCCCCCCCCCCCCCCCCCAAAAAAAACAACAACAACAACAACAACAACAACACACAACAAAAAAAAACAACCCCCCCAAAACAAACCACACACACACACACACGCACGCACGCACGTGTGCGCGCGCGCGCACACACACACACACACACACAACAATGCCGTCATATTTCAATGAATCGTGTTCACTGTCACCTGGACAGAAACTCTTGCGCGTGAGGAAGAGGGTATGGAAGGAAATCTGCCCGAGCTATCGTTGCTTGTATTTGTTGTTTGTTACCTTAAGTTCAGATCCCACCATCGTCGTTTGAATTTCACATTCACTTCCCACCATGTTAGAAGCCGCCATATTGTCAAACACATACACCCAGAAGCTAGGAGCCTGTTTTAAAATAGACATGAGGAGGAAAAATGTCTGGGAAGTTATCGAAAAAAACGACACAGCACGCGTGAACAGAAGTCGTGACCCTCACAAGCGTATGTATCTTTCCTGGCTCACGGCACGTGAAACTTGTATAAACAAAATAGATCTAGGTAATGTGTGTGATATAAAATGGTAGGGATAAGAAATTGGCTATTAGCAAAATTGGGAACAAAACAGAATGAGATGCTGTGAGCTATGTGTTGAGAGATATTTATGATGCGTGGTACATGATAACAGAAAACATAGACAGATGTCATAATGACTAAAAAGAAAAACAAAGGGTACAGCACAATAAAGAAACACATGTAGAAATGTATCAGACAGAAAAAGATGAACTTTCACAATATAATACATTCTGACAGATCAACTATCAAAAAAAGTCTATGACAGAGCATGTGGTTCTATATATCGCAGTGATGTGCAGGACATGGTCAGGGGTCCGATGTTACAAAGTTCAAAATGACATGACACGTGACACAATGTCCCAAAGATCTTCAATGACATTATGAGTGGTGCTGTATAACAAACACTTGTAGGATATCATAACAGATCAAACCTCACAAAGATCTGCACTACTCAGTCACGGTGCAATAACACAACTATTTGTATAATTATGTACTGAATGGTCTAATTGAATAAAGATCTGTACAACGTGTTTGAGTGGCCAAACATCAAAAAGACAGCAATGACACTGTGAGTGTTTCAGTTTTTAACTAACACCTACATGACATAGTGAATGTCTTGATATGACACAGATCCATACGATATTATTGTGGCATGACATCACACAGACCTGTATGACATCTCAACGTTGCCCAATATCACAATGATCTAAACGTTGTAGTGACTGACCCAATATTTCAAGTATGTACATGACAAAGTCAATGGCCTATAAATAGTGACTGGCCTAGTCGTACAAAAATCTGTATGATGTCACGAGGAATCCTGTCCCACAAAGATCTGCGCTACACAATGTTGTCCAATATTTACAAACGAAAGAAACTCTTAAATCAGGTAGGCAACAGTACACAGTTAGTAACATTTCTGGGTTGTCATATCTGTTGGGGGATTTAGTGCTGTAAGCAGCAATCCTTTGGAGTTATGGGCCTGTAATTACTTCGTCATGGGGGAAAGAGCTATAATGTTACAAATGTCTATGCGAGTTAGTGAGTGAGGGGCAATACCACAAACGCTTACAATGGCAGTAAAAGGTCCAATGTCACAAAGATCTGACAATGTGAATGTTTCATCATTACACAGATCTATGCACGAAGTAGTCAAACATCACAAGGACCTATGATGACGTAGTCAATGATATCGATCATCTACACCGGTATGAGTGGACAGTCTGGTGTCACAAAGGTTTATAGGATGATATCAAAAAGAGCCATATTACCGGGGTATATAGATTACATGATGATCGTAAAAAGAGCCACGTAACCGTGTCACAACGCCAGTCTCACAAAGATTTCTCTGATGACATGACAAACAGATGCATTTCAGTGAGAGATCAACTCATGTTGTTTACTGGCCAGTCGACTATGGAGGCCCTACGAGAGATGAATGTCGGTTAAGATCGAAACTATGCTGAGTGTTAAGACGACAGACTTTACAGACTGTGACCAGGAATGTCATAGGAGACAGCTCTGTTATTTCTGATATGCACGTTTTTTTTTTTTTTACCTGGTCTATTTCATTGTCTGTCTGTCAGTACGACTATGCAAAAGTTATCACAACCGAATTTAACAACCAAACTTGCTGGGAAAGTGGAATATCAGAAGTCATGTGGGTTTTTCTGCCCCGACCGGCTCCTACCCAGAGTTGAGTTTGCTGCGGACTCAGTGGGAAGACTGGGACCACACAGTCGAGTTTCATCCACTTAATGGATGCGTTTCTGAGAGTGTTGCTCAAATTTCCTGACCAACACTGCAGGTGTCTGTATCTCTCGGGCCTGGTTGACGCCGGGATATATTATGAAAGGAAGCGTAGAGTACAGCCCTGTCATGTAGTCTCAGACCGAAATGGAAATATCCGTAGCATCATCATCATAATCATCCTCATTCTCATCGATCAGCATAAAAAAAAAAAAAAGTCTCAAATTCTGTGGCCCTCATGCCCTGCTCTCATGGTGACCTCAGTTTCGATGTCCTCTCCACGTCTGTGGCCTTGGTTTGGTTCCGTCGGGGTCACCGTATCGGCGAGTCCATGGGGGCTGTCGTTGGACGGACGTGGTGGCGCCCTCCGGAGGGAGAGCTCACTCGCGCCGGCTCCGCGACTAAGCAATTATTGTCGTCAGTAGGGGGCTTAGTAGGTGGTGGTGTCCTGCGTATGTTAGATCAGAACAGGCGCCACTGAACACCACTGAAGTGACTCGGCGGCAGTGCAGTGTCTCCTCCGGGTGGGTTGCCTCTTGACGACTTGACATTGACTGCTCCCTGTGGATTGCCGGTGCCGGGGCTGCGGCGGGGCCGACAAAAAAAAAAAAAAAAAAAAAGTTTGAAGTGCACACACGGTGGTTCGTACGAGGGGTAAAGACTATGTGTGGAATGCGAGTGTCACCTGGAAACAGTTTGGTGGGAATGAACCTTACGAAGGACAGCACAATTGAACATTGCAGTCGACCTGAAGGCAGCTGTATGAAATAAAGTGACGTAACAAACATGTGTGTAAAAATGAGAGCACGATGGTAGTGAAAGGCAAATCGTGGATAATAAATGGTGAAGGGTGCACACAGAGAGAGAGAGAGAGAGAGAGAGAGAGAGAGAGAGAGAGAGAGAGAGAGAGAGAGAGAGAGAGAGAGAGAGAGAGAGGAAGAGAGCATTTGATGAAGAAGTGGGTGGAAGAACAGCATTTGATGAGACGGGGTAGAAGTTTTAAGAAGAGAAGGAGGGAGATTGGGGTTGTGAGAAAATGTGGGACCATGAACGGAAAAATCTCAGAATGGCCGTTAGAGTCTCTCACAAGTCAGATTGATTTTTCTTTATCACCTTCCACTTGACCCTAAGGAGTGGTCTGGGTGTTAGTCTTTCGGATGGACGACAACCCGGGAAGAAGAAGGTGTGAGCCTCATATCACTAAAAGGTAACAGGGGAGCTGTTCGTTGCCAGTTCTTCTGAAACTGTAGAATGAGAAGTTCACTCATAAATACGTTATACAAAAAAGAGTTATAGGATAGAATACAATACAATTCAATGCACTGCAACGCAAAACAGCAACACACCCTATACAGAAACTGCAATAAATTTTTGTAGTGTTAACATAGGAGAGACCTTTCTGACAACATCACGTCAAAACGACAATGCATATCGGTTTGCCATGAAGTACTCGTGATCTTTGGTTCTCACTTCGGGTCAGGCTTGAACTTTCCTAGCGTGAAATTTACAAATCAGAGGAATATGCCTCAATATATCTGTCGAATCACTGAGCTGCTTTGGACACCATTGTTTGTGACGTAGGGCCTACTTACTGGTGCAAACTGGGCCTGTTTTGTGCGTGTGTGTAGACGCTAGCTTTTTTGGTCAGCTAGCCCCTATATAGGTGCAGAAGAGCTTAGCCCACCTATGTGGGTGAGAGAAAGAGAGAAGTGGTTCGGAGGTGAGGATGGTGGTAGCAGATGTGGGAGGCTGGAGGGACGGGGAGTGGGTGGGGAGAAAAGAAACAGTCTTTGTTGTTTCGGTATAATACATAATGCAACACATCTGTGTGTCTTGAAACGTTGTCTCAGGATACTGGAAGAGCATTCAGGGAAAAGAAGGCATCATGTAATACAATGTGTATTAAAAAAAAAACTGACGAAATGAAATATCATGCGATAAAATGCGATGATGTAACAACACATTTTGATGTGGTGAAATCATGTGGTGAAACAGAAACACAATTTGGTGAAATAACAATACAACACAACGTGGTGAAATACCGTGCAGGTTGATGAAATATAAAACAATGTGACGACATGCAATACAGCGTTTTAAAATATAATATAATATGATGAAATTCAATGCAAAGCTTTGCAACATAATTTGATGAACATGCAAACAAAACATTATGGTAACGTGTTATATGATACAATACGACATAATATGATTCAATACAATATGATAATATGCCATTCTAGATAACAGGATAAGATAACATGTAATAAAAATGCAGCACAATAAAACATAATAGAGACTACTGCGTGATTCAATAGAATGCAATGCAATACAATCTAGTCAAATGCTACACAATGTAATACAACACAAGACAATACAGCTAAATACAGCACAGTGTAACAGACTACAATTTGAAACGGTACGTCAGGAATGAATGTCATCAAACTGGAGGGTGGGAGAGACGGTGAGATGAGGGTGGAGGGAGAAGAGCCGAGGAAGGGGGGGGGGGGGGGGGTTAAGGGAGAAGCGTATCACAGTGTTAGTAAGAAAGGAAGTGGAAAATAAATATATAACTAAGGAAAGAAGAAACTAAAAAACAAAAACAAAACAAAACAAAAAAAAAAGTCACTGCACACCCGGATTTTTTCAACCAACCACACGGTCATCGTCATTTTTCAAAACAGCGCACCTGGTCATATCTTTTTTCTGTTTGAGCGAATTAACAAACTAAAAAAAAACAACAAACACACACCTAGACTAGAGCTAAAATGAATAAGCAAACATCTACGTGAATCAGTAGATAATAAACAAATAAATAGATAGAGTGAAAAACACACATTTTTTTTTTTTTTGCAAAGGTATCTTCTTAATCCAGGCATTCCCATCCCAGGGTTCCGTCGCCCCATCAACCAACACAATCACACACGCACGCACGCACGCACTCACACACACACACACACACACACACACACACTTGCTCTTTTGTTTTTTCCGTCTTTCTGATCCACTTATACGTGACCCCGAGCTTTGACGTCGGCGGCCATGTCGTCATCATCCATGTCCGTCAGGCGCAGGTCGGAGTTCTTGTTGACGTTGTCTGGCGCGGGAGAGACAGTGGCGGTGATGGAGCGGAAGAGAGCGAGGATGAGTCCGCACAGCTCTCCAATGGTGATGGCCGACAGTCCCAACCACAGGCCCAGCTGACCGCCTATGTCACTGATCAGGTTCTGGCTCTGTGGATTATGGGTATATCATCATCATCATCATCATCATCATCATCATCATCATCGTCATCATCAATATCATCATCATCGTCGTCATCATCATCATCATCATCATCATCATCAATATCGTCATCATCATCGTCATCATCAATATCATCATCATCATCATCATCATCATCATCATCATCATCATCATCATCATCGTCATCATCACCATCATCATCGTGATTATCATCATCGTCATCATCATCATCATCATCATCATCATCATCATCATCATCATCGTCATCGTCATTCTTCTTCTTTTCTTCTTCTTGTTCTTCTCGTTTCTTCTTCTTCTTCTTCTTCTTCTTCTTCTTCTTCTTCTTCTTCTTCTTCTTCTTCTTCTTCTTCTCATTATTGTTGTTGTTCCAGTTGTTGTTGCTATTATCATCACAAACTTCTCATTATTGTTGTTGTTCCAGTTGTTGTTGCTATTATCATCACAAACATTTTCATTATTCCCGCGATGATGGTGATGATTATGATAACTATTCCACCATACTTACTATGATCATTACTATCATTATAATATTTAAGGATGATAACAATAGTAATAATATTATTGATATTATCATTATTACATTTAATGATAATGACATCAAAATGATAATAAATTGTCATTATTATTATTACTATCATTACCATTACCATTCTATTTTTTAATTGTTGTCGTCGTTGTAATTACTTTCTATTTATTATTATAACCATTTTTCTTCTTCTTGTTGTTGTTATTTTTATTATCACAATTATAATTACACTATCATTATTACTACTGCTTTCATTATGTGCGAGAGGCGTGGATTTGCAGAGAGAGAGAGAGAGAGAGAGAGAGAGAGAGAGAGAGAGAGAGAGAGAGAGAGAGAGAGAGAGAGAACGAACGAACGAACGAACGAACGACAACAATCTTTTATTGAACATCAGCCACGGGCCATCATTCAAGGTGAAAAAAGGGGATGGACTGAGGGAAGGGTGGGGGGAGGGCGGGGGGGGGGTGGGGGGGGGCGGTTGAAAGGGACAAGGGAATGAGGAAAGGGGTCGGGACATGAGCCTGCACATTACAAATTCGAAACAAGAAATAAATATAAGATTCGAACCACAAAGAACAAGAGCATGAATAAGTATATGATAAACTCCTCGGAAACTTCCCATTCGATCAATATAGATGATAGTAAACCTGAACGCATTTGCAATTGTGAGGGGAAAATCATTATCTTACTATCTTCATGTTTTCATGTACTATCATTTAAGCAGTCAGCTCTGTCTCCTTCGAATTGACAGAAATATAAATTTTGAAAGTGGAAGGGTTCTTTGATACTGATGTGCCTGAAGAAGAGTTGACATTGGTAAATGAAGAAGATTATTAGATATAGTGCTGCACGAAAATCTGTATACAGTGGGCAACTGTATATCAAATGATATTCATCTTCTATTATATTTACACAATAAGGACAATTTTTTGTCATAAGAATTATCACTGAACCTATGAAGATTATTGTTCAAAGGTAGAACATTAAGTCTTGCATGAGACAGAGCAACCCTAAAACAATATACATCAATGTTACAAAGATATATTTCTCGTTCAAAAATAGATTTGAACGATTTGTAACACGCGTACCTTTCCCTGTCTCTGAAAGATCCTGCACCATTCTTGAATAAACACATCAACTAGTCTTTGCGTAAAAAATTGCCAAGAATCCGCGAACATCACCCACACCCTGTTGTAGCCATACAAAGTTAAACCCAGTCTCGCATAACAATTCTCTTATTTTTGTCACCCAGCATTTCTTTACGTTTTGATCTAGAGTTAACTGCATTTCGTATGCTTGACGAGGAAGCCTTTGTGGGTCCATTCTAAGCAGCTTAAACCAATATCTCATTGCACATATATAGAGTTGATATATAACGGATATTTTCCCAGTTCCCCATATACCATTTTGTTAGGTGTCTTACTTGGGACACACAAGAAAACGTTTGCATGCAATCAAATGAATCTGTTCTAGGCATTCCAAACGGTTAAGGCCCCAAACTTCAGATGAATATAATAAGAGAGAGAGAGGCATTCCAGAACGGTTAGAGACCCCAGAGAGAAGAGAGAGAGAGTGAATATAAGAGGATGAGTAATAAGAGAGAGAGAGTTGAGAGAGAGAAGAGAGAGAGAGAGCGAGAGAAGGAGGAGAGGCGAGAGAGAGGCAGAGAGAGGAGAGGAGAGAGAGAAGAGAGAGGAGAGAGAGGAGGAGAAAGAGAAACCCACCT
>JADBJO010008188.1:55000-57500 GCA_016801955.1 Conus betulinus | reverse complement strand
CAACATGGCGAACAGTTCGTCAGTTAGCACCCTAGTGACTCTCCACAGAGTACATGAAGCAGGGGGAGGAGGAAGAGAAGGAAAAAAAGAAGAAGAAGAAGAGGAAGGGGCAGAAGGGAGTGGAGTAGTGGTAGAAGGAGAAGGTGCAGAAGAAGGTGGTGGAGGAGGTAGAGTAGGAGGAGGAGGAGGAGGAGGGAGGAGGAAAAAGTAGTAGTAGAGTAGAAGATGCAAGAAGAAGAAGAAGAAAAAACGGAGAAGAAAAGAAGAAGAAGACGGAGGAGGAGGAGGAGGAGGAGGAGGAGGAGGAGGAGGAGGAGGAGAAGAAGGAGGAGAAGAAGAAGAAGAAGAAGAAGAGAGAGGAAGACCCCCCTCCCTGCCCCCCCCCCCCCACACACGACACACACACACACACACACACACACACACACACACACACACACACACACACACACACACACACATGTCTACAGACCCTTAAGGGTTCTCGTGACAATGAGAGTCACACACACACACACACACACACACACACACACACACACACACACACACACACACACACACACACACACACACACACACACACACACACACACACACACACACACACACGACACACGACACACACACACACACACACACACACACACACACACACACACACGTACCCACAGCCGGGTCAGTCATGTTGCAGACGGTGGCTCCCGGGGGGATGATGTACATGGGCATGGCGCAGTCGCAGTACTTCCTGGAGATGCTCTGGTAGCAGGACTTGAGGCAGGACTGCTTGCTGTACGTCATGTTCAGGATGCTGACGTACAGGTCTGTGCCGCTTCCCTCGTAACTGCAGGTGCCGTGTGGCGGCTCCAGTCTGATGACCTCGCCCTGAGAGAGAGAGAGAGAGAGAGAGAGAGAGAGAGAGAGAGAGAGAGAGAGAGAGAGAGAGAGAGAGAGAGAGAGAGAGAGAGAGAGAGAGAGAGAGTTTATAAGCTGTGAATATAGTTTGTTTTTCATTGTAGTTAGTCCACCCGACTTCACAGGGCCTTCTTCGAGTGGAGACATTCAAATGGGAAAATGGTGTCGCATCCTGAAAAAAACAACAAATAAAACAACAAAAAACCCTATTAGGTTATCAGTTGGTAAGTTTGCACCTTTGGTAATATTTTAGCTTAGAAGTGTAATAAGAAGTCTCTCTCTCTCTCTCTCTCTCTCTCTCTCTCTCTCTCTCTCTCTCTCTCTCTCTCTCTCTGTGGTGTGCGTACGTGCGTACGTGTGTGTGTGTGTTGTGTGTGTGTGTGTGTGTGTGTGTGTGTGTGTGTGTGTGTGTTCGCGCGCGTGTGTGTGTGTGTGAATGCGTGCGTGTGTGTGTGTGTGTGTGTGTGTGTGTGTGTGTGTGTGTGTGTGTGTGTGTGTGTGTGTGTGTGTGTGTGTGTGTGTGCGCGCCTGAAAATCAGTTTGATTATGGGTAAATTCATTGAAAAGGACAGAATGGAACATACATAGAAGTTGTCACATCTTCAAGGGCAATCTCAATAACTTACTATACATCAAGAATGCAGGTTCGGATTGCTCAAGGGAAGCAATACAAGTTACTACTAGTTGACAGTGACAAGAGTTGCGTCCCGTGTTTCAGTGTGTGTACGTGCGTACTGGCGTGAGTGCGTGCTTCCATTCTGCTACGAACTTTTAAATTGGGGTTGGGCTCCGTTTTTTGCACTTAAGGTGTGATAACTCTCTCTCTCTCTCTCTCTCTCTCTCTCTCTCTCTCTCTCTCTCTCTCTCTCTCTCTGCGCGCGCTCGTGCACACAATTGCTCAATGTTCTCCGTCTTTCATTTTTGCAGTCCCTCGCCTTTTCTGTCTTTTTCTGCCCCCTCCGCCCCCCCCCCCCCCCCCCCCTCTCTCTCTCGTTTCCACGGCAATTATCTGGTATCACTCCAGCATCTGACTAAAATTTCTCATGTCTCAAAATCATGCCACTAATCTGTTCAACAGACGATTTTTTTTTTCGAATCCTTACTCTTCTGGAGTCCAACATGACAGAAACACTCAAATATTTTGCCAGATTTTTATCATTTACATCCCAAAGATCGAAAGACGTGGCATAACGTTGTTACGCACAGTAACTAAAAAACTGATGACAGTCACTGTGACATTTGTATAGAATCCGGCATCATTCGATGGCAGGCAAAGAGGCGCTCATTGCTGGAATTTATTCCTTTAACATGTTTGCAGGAAAGCATCAAACGGATTAGAAACCTCAACACCGAACGCCCCAAAATGAATGATACACATGTGGGGTTTCAGTCTCTCTGTCCTTTGCACACTCCGCTAGTGGTAAGAGGCGTATTTTGAAATGATTTCCACTGACTTTTTTTTTTTTTTAACTTTTTTAATCCGTTTTAATCAACGTACAAAAATATAACCTTTGCACATAAAGAGTAATTTTTTTATTTTTTTTTTTTACCAAAAATACATAAAGAAAAAAAAAAGGGGGGGGGGGGG
>JADBJO010008188.1:27500-40000 GCA_016801955.1 Conus betulinus | reverse complement strand
TAGACTGATCATGTTCCATGTCAATGTATCTTGCGTGGTTCGCATCGGAGTCAATATTCCCTCTATGTGTGCTAGTGTGAGCCGGCGAACATTTTCCGCTCACGTCGCATGCGTGTGTGTGCGTCAGTGGATATCTGTGTGACAGCACAGCTTGGGGGAGGGTAGGGAGACATCTTGAACTCTTTGATGTTTTCCGTGTAAGTGGGGAAATTGGGTCATGCGTCATCCTCACTGTGAATTGTCCAATCATAGTTAGCCTTACGTTGAATTATCCAATCATAGCCAAGTTTACAGTAAACCAGGCTGGGGGTTAGGTGAACAGTCGCTCAGTGTGTTGTGCAGCTGATTCAGAGTGGAAGTCTCTGATGGTTTGTGTGCTGTTTCTATGTTGGGAAGTCCCTAGGAATCCTTTTAGGAACTCATGTTCAGGGTTCTGACTTACGGATTAGCGGAGCTGCCGTGAGTCTGGAGGGGACTGATTCTGTGTTTCTGTGCAATGTTCTTCTCGCTGTTGGAGGTACAGTGGAAGGACTGTTACTGTAATATGTGAAACAGCAAGTAGCCTAGGTTTGCTGGAGCTGCACTGAAGAGTGGAAGGACTTGTGCCTTTTATTTATTTGGTACCAGTGTCTTCTCTAGAGCCATGGTGCGATTGGAAAACCGGGTGAACACGCTGTGTTCTTGTTGAACTGTAACCTGTGTACCTGAAACCTGGTGGGGTGAAGACTTTTGCTGTGGTTGGGTGCTGTGGACGTGCCGGTCTGCTGTGGTTGGGTGCTGTGGACGTGCCGGTCTGCTGTGGTTGGGTGCTACTATGGACGTGCTGGTCTGTTGGTCTGGGGGTGGCCTTAGTGGAGCTGACAACCCATCTCGGAGTTGGGCCGGACACATGTTGGTTCAAGGTACGTTTGGTATAATTCAGTGTAGACATTTTAGTAATCCTGTCATCTGAACCTGGTTTGCAGTTGGATTGAGCCAGGATATGGGGGGGAACTCAGAAAGAAATCCTTATCTTTATTTGTTGAGTTGGGCAGCTGGAGGCCGGAAGCTGTCTGAGGCGCCAGGCAAGGGGCAGTGTTAGTGCCAGGAAGGGCTATTGTTTTGTAATTTAAACAGTGTATTGTTTGCATTGAGTAGTTATGTAGACTGATATGATTCTGGCCTGTAAGATCCATGTAGGGTGTTTTGTGCATGTGTAAGTACACTCATTCGTGTGATCTTTCAATAGTTTTTCAGTCACTGGAACCTGTTGGTGTCAGTATGGTCTTTTAGTCTTTTAGCAGGCCTTAATGCCAGACTAGGAATTATGTATTTGTGTGGTTGCTGGTACTGTTGGCACCTGTCTGGAAGTTAACCACGGAGAGACGGCCCCATTGTTGTGAATCGTTGGGTTTAAGTCGTATATGATGATATGTTTGTCAACTTTATGATGATATGTTTGTCAACCGTATATGCATTGCTCAGTCAGTGGGTAGTAAGCCAGCTGGATATTTTAGCTGAAGATCAACTTTAACACAGATTGACAGCCCCGGAAGTGTTTTGGAGTAGTGATGTGGTGTTTGAGAGGTTGTCCCATGGTTCAGACATAGACTGTAAGTTATAAGTGATTTTTACAGCAGTGGCAGTGACATGACTGACAGATTTATTTTTTTGCAATAAGTATCTGCATCTTTTATCTTTTGCTTTTCCAAGCTACAGATGTTTGGACCTTGTTCCTAACGTTGGGAATTGCGTTGGAAGCCATGCCTGTTTTTTTTAAGTTGTTGTTCTGCTATCTAAGAAAAGCATGTAATAGTGGATATGCAGTCGGACCATGCTATGGATTTGAGTCGGACTGAAGTTTGACTTTGATTTTGTACTACTGTGTGGCACTGATCTCTTGTAAAGTGAGCTGTGTATAATCTGTCTGGTAATCGCTTTCCTTTATACAAATGAATGATGATTAGACTAAGGTAGTTGCTAACGCTGGTTTTGTTAATTTGGATAAGGTTACCATTTCCATCTTGTGACTGGAACAGGTTAGTTTAAAGACAGAATATCCACAGTAATAACTTCGACTCCCACGTGTTGTGCTCATGATGAGTGCGAATTTAGTATGTGTAGGGCCCTATGGGATTCATGATAGATTCTTAGTGGGGGATGCGCCTGTATGTGTCCACAGATATCTCCTGTACTCCTGCCTTGGCTGGTGATGGGATCCCTGTGTGAGGAGTGGCACAGCGTAGACTGCTGTTCCTGTTGCTGTGACAGTTTAAATGGTACATGTGAATGTTGACGACAAACAGGGGCTGTTTTAAGGTAACAGCATTGGACATTATTTCCAGGATCAGGAGAGTGTGCCATCATTCATCGGTTGTGGAGTAGACTACCAGTGTGTGACAGACACAGCAGCAGAATCCTTAGTGACTTCAAATTTATTTAATTAATATCATTGTGCAGTAGGCTTAGTCTTAGTGTTGGTTGATTAGTCATTGCTCGTGTGTGTCGCAAGCTGCACGGGCTTTCAAGACAATTCGTCTTTTGTGTGGTGGCAAGAGACATTTAGGTAAACATTTCTTACATGTTGTGTAACTTGGTTGGGCCATTCTGTGCGAGTGATTCATAGCAACCCAGTTATTGGATCATCAATGGTCATGCGTGTTTTAAGTGCCAAGTTGTTGAAATGTAATCTGGTTTAGTTAACCTTGATATATGTGTTACAGAATTGGTGTTTGGGCATTCTATATTAGTGATTGGTCTGTCATTGTGTCGGAGTTCATTCCCTAGTTGTTGGCTTGTGTATGAGCCGGTAAGTGAAATTGTTGTGTAGGTCTCGGATTCACGGTGTCCTGTTGGGCCAATAGCCAAGGTGCTATCGGTCGTGTGGGTTGCATTGCATGGTCGTAAATTAGTTTCATCACTTTATGTTAGTTTTGTTGTGCAGTGACTAGAAATCTGTGCGTGAATTGTGTCAAGGGGTTGAATGTTTGAGTTTGAGAGAGAGTGATCGTGTGGGTAGTGAGTGGAATATTCAATATTATGGACCCCGGTGTCGTGGTTTGAATGAAATTATATCTGTGTGAACTGCACATTTGTTTTTGGACTGCTTATTTGAGTTGGGGCGTCAGGTATTGTAGGTCTGTAAGTCTGTCTGTCCCTCCTTAGCAAGTTCAGGTCTTAGCGAACCTGACAAACAGCATGTTTTTCAAAAGCTTTGGTGGACATAATGTTAAATATACTGAGAACTGAAAAGGGGTAACAGTCAGCCGTCATGGCGAAGTGGTTAATATCGGGTATTTCCAGCTGGAAGGCTATGGGTTCGAATACCATCAGATCCATTCATATATATATATTTTTTTTCATTCCAGAAGAAAGTCGTACGTAGTGCGCATATTACATCATTGTTTGTATTTTGTCCCCAACCCACACACATTCTCATCAGTTCCAGACAAAAGGCGAGCGCTATTAATGGAACTCTACTCTCGAGCAATCCTCTGTGACTGGAATACCTTTGGCGACACATTAAAGTCATCATAGGCCTACTGTTAGTTACGCTTTTATGAATTGTGTTAACACTGGAAGAGTGCAGACTGCCCCACAAATGACGTCACTGTTTTCGGTCCAATGCGCTGAGTTCGACCAGGTAAGCGAAAACATTTTTTTTTAAAGTCTTTTAAAACTTGTACGACAAGCATTTTTTGCCAAATGAATTCTACACACAACATACAGACCTGTTTTCCGTAAATTATTTCCAATCTTGAGAGTATTGCCAATCTGAAGCTGCGTCCATAAATGTCCTGTATTCCTGTGTTTGAATAACTGGAATTTATTTTGTCCTATGTGCTGCAGGGTTCCTATAGCGTAGTGGATGTGATGAGATTATGTAAAGGTGTTTGCAGGTAGTGGTGCCTTGAAGAAGATAAAGCTGCTAAGCCTAATTTCAAACTAGTTTCAGATAAATACTAGGACTGGCCACTTTAAAAACAAACTCGCAAACAACAACAACAGCAATAACAACGTCCTCAACGACGGCGACAACAACCACCACCACCACCACCACCACAACAACAGCTCAACAACAAGAAAATCGGAAAGAAGCTAAGATTAACGAAAACGTCACTGCAATCAATGTTAAAGTCATGAAGTGACATTTCCCATACTTTTGTTTTACGTGATTGTGATATAACGCATTCCGCAATGCAAGCGCCGAATGACAAAACAAATAGCACATTGTTATGGCGCGTGTGCGCGCGCGTCTGTCTCTATGCATCTCTCTGTCTCTCTCTGTCTCTGTCTATGGCTCTGTTTCTCTCTCTCTGTTTCTGTCTTCTGTCTGTCTGTCTGTCTGTCTCTCTCTTTCATTGCCGACATAAAGGATAATACCCCCCGACCCTCTCTATCTCTCCGACTCTCTGTCTCTCTCTCATAGCCGACATAAAAGATTAGTCCAGTTCAAAAGAAGCGAAGGCACACACACACACACACACACACACACACCACACCACACCACACACACAACACAACACAACAACACACACACACACACACACACACACACACATACACTCACACACACAAAACACTCACAGACACACAGACACACAGACACACACACACACATGAAAGAGGACGCTGGATGCCATGCATGTGAACACACCGAACGAGACCAGCGGTCGTTAATGGAACAGTTGTTAACTCACCGATGAAAAATTCACGAAATGCAGCACACAACAATTAGGATTTTGTTCCCCTTATCCGCTTGCAATCCGTCCTTCATTCCCACCCCCCCCCCCGCCCCAACTCCCTCTCCCACCTCGCTCCACAACTCCCACCACCGCTTTCACCCTCCATCCCCTGCCTCTTGAATATCGCCGTAGCTATTAGCAACAGAGTGATGCTTGTGTCTGCTTGTAATCTCCCTTTGTAATGAAGTGAATGCACTCAACAATAACAATGACAGAAATAATGGCAATAGCGACAACATTTACGATAATAAGGACGACAATGCTATTATACTTTTTTGAGTTTCAGTTTCATCAAGGATGTGTGTCAGTTTGTGCGGACTAGTCCATGTACGCTTCACCATATCCGTTAAGTTTTGAGACCACACTGCGCGCATGATTTCAGCTGATGGATAAATGAATTAATGACTAAGATGAAAAAATATGAGCAGAGGGTCTCGTGGCTACGACCTGGCAGATGTCTGACCTACGCATGATCCCAACACGCTGGTCAGAGTTGAATACCTACCTTTCTAACTTTGGCTGTCTGCTACTACACTACTATTTCTATTTCTGCTGCTGCTGCTACTACTACTACTACTACTGCTGCTGCTGCTGCTGCTGCTACGACTACAATTACTACTACCACCACCACTACTACTACTACTGGTGCTGCTGGTGCTGCTACTACAACTCCTCCTCCTCCATCTCCTCCTCCTCCTCCTCCTCTCCTACTACTACAACTTACACCACCACCACTATCACTAGTACTTCTACTTCTACTACTGCTGCTGCTGCTGCTGCTGCTGCTGAAGACAAAGGAATCGACGATGGCGACCAACAACTGCATAAAGCAAGGAGGACAAGGCATACTACAGGCAGGCGTTGTAGCACCAATAATCAACACACAAACCTCCGTAGGCGCACGTGCATATACTACACACGAGTGCAAGTGCAAGCACGCGCAAACATTCAGAGATACACATATGCAAACACGCTCTCTCTCTCTCTCTCTCTCTCTCTCTCTCTCTCTCTCTCTCTCTCCCCCCCCCCTCTCTCTCTCTTTCTCTATGCCTATCACACACACACACACATACACACACATGCGCGCGCACGCACGCACGCAAACACACACACACACACACACACACACACACACACACACACACACACACACACACACACACACACTCACACACACACACACAGGTAGACGGAGAAAGAGAAAGAGAAAGTACAAATTTAAGCTTTCAGTCCCATAGTCATAAAACGTCTGCATGTTTGTGAGGGAAACCATGCAGAACGCCCCGTGTTACGAAAGTGTACTTTTGGAGAGAGAGAGAGAGAGAGAGAGAGAGAGAGAGAGAGAGAGAGAGAGAGAGAGAGAGAGAGGAGAGAGAGAGAGAGGGACAATGGGCACCTATAACCATCCTACCCTGAATCACCAGAATGACAAAACACTGAGAGGGACAGTGTAAATGTCCAGCTGACTAGGACAGTAGCAAAAGCGAGTCCCCGTCTAGTCATCAGAACCAAAGCACAGCATTCGGCCAGCTGAGCGAATTTCCCATGCCCCGATTATTGATCAGGGTCCATGATATTGTGAAACAGTGCCTTCAGACAAAAAAGTAGTAGAAGTAGTAGTAGTAGTAGTAGTAGTGATGGTAGTAGTGGTATTAGTAGCCCTAGCAGTAGCAATAGCAGAAGTTGCTGTAATGGTACAAGTAGCAGCAGTAGTAGTAATATAGTATTTATCTATAACACCTATCATTATTAGTTAGAGGCATCAGCCTATGATCTCACGAAGCAGCTCGTGATTTCAGGTAAAAAGAGGACCAGAACCCTGAAGGCAATGGCAGAGGCAGCCGAAAAGAGTTCCAGCTGGATCTGGTCGGGGAGGAACAAAAGAATTTCATAAGGCTTACATTTCCCAGCATAGAACAGGGTCCGTTTGCAGAAAGGTTCTTCTCTGAAGACCTTCTGCTGTCAAGCTCTCCCTAGAGTGTCTTACTTCTAACGCTATCGTCAGTTACAGACCAAGCTCTAAGCGTTTGAATATCCACGCTTTCGTTTACACAACGAGCTGCCTACCCTGGTAGAGCCGACTGAAGAGCTGCCTGCTGACGCTGCATTGTCTTTCCTTTTTCAGTCTGTATAAAAATTGTCACTCACTCCTTTTTCACGTGTCATTTACGCATACTATGCGTGTACATGTCATCCTTACCAACGGGCCAAGCCGGTCTTTTCTTCTGAAAATTTGGTGATGGGATTTTACCTGTATGCAAGCTGTTATTTGTACGTTCACACACGGCACCTTGGTTCATAATCTTTTTAGAAAGATTTTTAAGAAAATGGTTACGAAGAAATGTTAAATCCCATAGAAAAATCCTCCAGCAACGAAACAGCCCGGCGGAGATCCAAACTCCTAAGCCATAGACCGCCAGGATCGCTTTACCAACTGAGCTATATAATCTGGCCCCCATGTCTTTTTAAAGGGAAGTTAATAAATACACCAACTACACTATAGAGTAAAACCATTTGTTATTACATCATTATCACACCATGCTTATGGAAAACTGGTTCTCGTACTGTTCAAAAACCCAAACCAGCAAAAAATAAAACAGAGGGACAGACCGAGCTATTTACACGAAGACCAGTGTACTAAATATGCAGGGACTGTTTGTCCTTAATTAAGATTAGAAACAAACTGACCTCGCCGACAATTTTGTGCCGGGTTCGACAATTTGTATCCTAACAGAAGGTCAGCCGATGACTTTCAAATAACGTTGACGGTTGTTTCAGTAACCGGTAAAAGCAAAACAAGTAAACAGAACGCGTGCCTGGGTCTGATATAATGCCAAGATCAAAGTAATACGTACGCCAGAAGGCGGTGACAGGGGAAAATGCCCCCATGGTCAGACTGTCCCTGGATAATCTGAATCTATACTTTCATGCAGGCAAATTAACGAGTACGCTTATTATTATGCTGGGGCGAAGACAAGATGAAGAAACTTTTGTTTTTGCATTTTGATTGTTGTACTATATAACACTGCTAAAGTTCGCATCAGGCAAGTATGTTATCTGTTGAGGTTTCCTATATATACGGAAACCGACAAAGTTGAACATTCAAGTGAATACCTGATAGATACTTTGGTGAATTAATAATGAAAGAACCATTCGCATTGTCGGTGGGAGATATTTTGTTTGAGGAAGGGGGCGAGGGAAGGGGGGGGGGTGGGGTGGTGGGGTGGGGGTGGAGATGGTGCAACCTTAACTGACAAGTACTCTCTCTCGGGTACTGACTCCATTTCCCGAAAAGTCCGTCAAACTGAGACCGTAAACCAAGGTGTGTGTGTGTGTGAACGCACACGCGTAACATTTTGCCCACTGGTAAAAACCCCATGACCAATGTTCGGAAGAGAAGGCCAATTTGGCCATTGGTAGAGATGACACACATACATGTAGCAGGCAACCGCCCACAGGCAAAAAATCGGAGGAATGGGAGATTAAGTGTGTTATTGACATTCGGTGGAATGACATAGAGAAAACAAATGAATAATTGAAAGCCAGGTGAGTAGACCGTCATGTAAACAAGAAGGTGCATTGTAAAGCGTTAGGAGCGTGGTTTTTGTTTGTTTCTTTGTTTTTGTTTTTGAAAAGGCGCTTTTCAATGCTATCAATAATAATGATAATAATGATGATGATGATGATGATGATGACTGCTGCTGCTGCTACTACTACTTCAATAATAATGATAATAATAATAGTAACAACAGTAGTAGTATTACTAATAATAACAATAAAATGATGATAATAATGACAACAACAACAACAACAACAACAACAACAACAACAACGATGATAATAATAATAATAATAATAAGAATAATGATGATAAAACCGTTCGTCTTTATCTCGCCTACTGTCGATTTCTCTCCCCTCGCTGAGAATTTGCACAACATGAATTTTGGCAGACCACATGGAAACCAGGCACCAAGACCTAGGGCACACCAGAGCTATGTGCAACGGCGACAAACCACAGGATTCGGCGGTCATTTGTGTTGGATTGTGACCGCACAATCTGTTTGTTCGTAGTGTATTCTTTTTTGTATGGGAGTGTTGCCATACATTCCGTCTGTTCATGGTTTATCCTCTTTTGTGTGCGGCAATGTAGCCATACATTCTTTTTGTTCATGGTTTGACTTCCTTTTACACGGCACTGTGGCATACGTTCTGTTTGTTCGTGGTTTATCCTCTTTTTGCTCGGCAGTATGGTCTTACATTGTTTTAGTTTATCGTTTATCCCCTTTTTATACAGCAGTTTCGCCATACATTCTGTTTGTTCATGGTTTATCCTCTTTTTTTTTTTTATGGCGTTTTGTTTATGGTTTCTCTTCCTTTTGTATGGAATTTTGTTCATGGTTTAACCTCGTTTTGTGCAGAAGTGTGGCCATACATTCTGTTTGTTCATAGGTTATCCCATGTAGAAGAAGAAGAAGAACACAACACAACAACAGTAACAAGAAAAGAATTGGAAAATCAACTCCCACAGCCTACCATCACCACCACCACCACCACCACCACTACCCACCACCACCACCACCACCACCACCAATAACAAGAAAAGAATCAGAAAATCAACCCCCACAACCTACCACCACCACCACCACCACCACCACCACCACCACAATAACAAGAAAAGAATCAGAAAATCAACCCCCACAACCTACCCCCAAACCCCAGCTCACCAGCCCAATCAAAATTGTCGTAGTAGAAGTCGTAAAGCATGTCGTCGCTGTCGATCTGATCAGCATAGTGCACGATGGACTCAAACTCATGATGATGGTACAGGGAGTCGTGCTTGATGGGGTTGAGGTTGCAGATGGTGACGCTGGGAAATTCCAGCACCTTGGCGGCTTGCAGGTCCAGCTTGACCTCCATGGGGTAGTTGAAGAACTTGTCCAGCAGCCAGTAGCACTGCCGGCCGTGACATTGGGGGAAGAAAACGCACTGGGTTAGTGTGGAGTGAGGAGGAGTGGAGTGGAATGGAGTGGAATGGAGTGGAGTGTGGTGTGGTGTGGACTGGAATGGAGTGTAGTGGAGTGGAGTGGTGTGGAGAGGAGTGGAGTGGAGTGGAGTGGGGTGGGGTGGGGGGTGGGGTGGGGTGGGGTGGGGTGGAGTGGAGTGGGGTGGGGTGGGGTGGGGTGGGGTGGAGTGGAGTGGAGTGGAGTGGAATGGAGTGGAATGGAATAGAGTGGAATGGAGTGGAGTGGAGTGGAGTGGAGCGGAGCGGAGTGGAGTGGAATGGAACGGAATGGAGTGGAATGGAGTGGAGTGGAATGGAGTGGAGTGGAGTGGAATGGAGTGGAGGTGAATAGAGTGGAGCGGAGTGGAGTGGAATGGAGTGGAGTGGAGTGGAATAGGGTTGAGTGGAGTGGAGTGGAATGGAATGGAATGGAGTTGAGTGGAGTGGAATGGATTGGAGTGGAGTGGTATGGTGTGGAGTGGAGTGGAATAGAGTGGAATGGAGTGGAGTGGAATGGAGTGGAGTGGAATGGAGTGGAGTGGAATGGAGTGGTGTGGAGTAGAGTGGAATGGAGTGGTGTAGTGTGGAGTGGAGTGGAATGGAATGGAGTGGAGTGGTGTGGTGTGGAGTGGAGTGGATGGAGTGGAGTGGAGTGGAGTAGAGTGGAATGGAGTGGAGTGGAGTGGAATGGAATGGAGTGGAGTGGAGTAGAGTGGGAGTGGAGTGGAGTTGTGTTGAGTGGAGTAGAGTGGAATAGAATGTAGTGGAGTGGAGTGGAGTAGAGTGGAGTGGAGTGGAGTGGAGTCGAGTGGAATGGAATGGAGTGGAGTGGAATGTAGTGGAGTGGAGTAGAGTGGAGTGGAGTGGAGTGGAGTGGAGTGGAGTGGAGTGGAATGGAATGGTGTGGAGTGGAATGTAGTGGAGTGGAGTGGAGTGGAGTGGAGTGGAGTGGAGTGGAGTGGATGGAATGGAGTGGAGTGGAGTGGAGTGGATGGGAATGGAGTGGAGTGGAATGGGGTGGAGTGGAGTGGGGTGGAGTGGAGTGGAGTGGAGTGGAATGGGGTGGAGTGGAATGGGTGGAGTGGAGTGGAGTGGAGTGGAGTGGAGTGGAATGGAGTGGAGTGGAGTGGAATGGGGTGGAGGAGTGGACTGGAGTGGAGTGGAGTGGAGTGGAGTGAAGGGTGTGGACTGCAGTACTATGCAGAGCAGTGTAATGTTGTGGAGACACAGGAAAACACAGTGGAGTGGAGTGGAGTGGAGTGGAATGGAGTGGAGGGGAATGGAGTGGAGTGGAGTGGAATGCAGTGGAGTGGAGTGGAGTGGAGTGGAGTGGAGGCGTGGAAGGGAGTGCAGTGCAGTGCAGTGCAGAGTACAGAGTATTGAAGAATACGGAACTGGAGTTGAAATGGAACTGTGTGCAGTGGAATGCAGTGGAGACAGACATACAGACAGACAGACAAACAACACAGACAGACAGACAAACAGAGAATCGAAAATTAAATCAGAAACAGGGCGCAGTCAAATCAGAAACCATCTCACCCTCGTCTAAAGCCATTCACAAACCTTTTTAATGTAGATACCTCTCTGAGCAGAAATCATAGCAAAACAATGACGTAAGACATTATTTTTTTTTCAAATTGAAAGAAAAGTTACCATTCCGCCAAACGAAAGATACAAGCAAATTACAAGGCACGAACAAACAAATGAATAAAATTTCATTAAGAAAACGACGCGGTTTTTTTTTTTTTTACCTCTTTCTCCACCGCATTCAAGACAATGAAAACGAAGAACAAGCAGTCACTTATCTCCCTGAATTAAGCGCAAGTTGGAAAAAATTCTAGGCAGAGCTAATCAATTATCTCCACCAGATGAACGCAAGTAGGAAGAAACTCTAGGCAGAGAGACAATTAATCATCTCGTCAAACTGAGAGCACCTAGGAAAAAAACTCTTGGGAGAGCTTGCCAGCAGAGAGGTCTTCAGAGAAGGAAAGCTGTCCCTGGATTTCTTCTTACTTGCGCTCAGTTTGAGGAGATAAGCGATTGCTTGTTCTTTGTTTTCATTGTCTTGGGGAAAAAAGGAAGTTAACAAACAAACAAACAAACGACGAGCACCACCACGAAGAGGAAAGCCGCCTCACCTGTATAGTCATCCACACCACCATGGTGAGAAACACCACGATCCACCCGATCCGACGTAACCAGGACGAGGCGTTGTGGATGAGCACTAAGGGCGTGAAGCTGGTGCCGGACACGAACTGCGAAAAAACTCCTCCTTCATCCTGCCCCGTCTCCCGGCCTCCCTGAAGGCACTGGCGGCCTTCCTGGCTCTCTCCGTGGCTGCGGCCATCACGGAGGAGGAGGAAGCCATGTGCTGAGCCTTGGAGGACTTGTCCCAGAACAGGGTACCGGCGTGGGGTCCGCCGCCACCTTCTGGAGAAAGTCCAGATCGGTTTTGGGCAAAGGCTTCGCGATGGTGGAGGGGCCGCGCTTGGTGGCTTCTGAAGAACAGTTGGAAGGTTGGAAGGGAGAGAGAGGGTCATCCATGGAGTCTTCGGGTTTGAATCTTGTGGAGGATTGATTGAAGAGTCTGGTGATTGTTGGAAGAACCTTCTTGTTAGGATGGTGGTTTCTATGGTGGATGTCTTGGTCAGGGGTGTAGACTTTCAGGGTCTTCGTAGCGTTGGTTAGTAGGGATGTTCTGTACAGAGACAAACATGAAACGCTTTTTCACAAGAAACAGTGTGTGGGTTGTATTGTGTGTTGGGGGTGTGGCA
>JADBJO010008188.1:20000-22500 GCA_016801955.1 Conus betulinus | reverse complement strand
CATGTTTTAGTGTGAACTATTTCTGCCACAGGCCCCACCTCTCTAGCCCCCACCCCATTTCCCTTCCCCCGCGCACTTCCCGTCTCATCCTCCTTTTTCAGTTTCATTTCCACCCTCCTCATTTATTTGCTTATGATAATGGTGATAGGAGAAATGGTAATAATAATGATTATTGCTAGTATTGTTATTATGATTGTCGTTGCTTTTTTTTTTTAATTGTCTCTTCCTCTCCCCAGCTCTCACTCCACCATCCTCCCTCCACTTCTCACTTTTTGCTTTCCACCCTTCACACCCCTCACCCCTCCCTCCCATCTCCTCCTCCCCTCCCCCGTTTTCCCCCCCTCCATGCCTTCCTACTGTCTCCCCTCCATCCTCAATCCTTCAGTGAACCTTTTCCAGTGAACTCTTTTTACCAGTGAACTCTTTTTCCAGTGAACTCTTTCCAGTTTCACAACCACAGAATTTCAGACTGTTTTATTTATCAGTTGGACAGTGTTGTGCTTGAAAGGGATTTGTAACAAACCGATATATTACCAATTTATTCATGGGTTCTGTAAGGTTCAACTTTTTACCTTTCTGATGTGAATAATATGTCAGTAGTTTCATCCAGATAGACCACCAGGCATTTTGACGAGAGGTATAATGAGGAAGTGCGTGGCGTTTACAGTTTCTTTTAGGAACAACAGCAAAACATCTTTCAGCTGTTGGCGGTCGTAATCCCTTAACCCCTTCTACATTATACACGTGGCACATAGACCACAATCGGTCAGCTGTTGTGATTTTGTGTTAGCTCCATTATACAGGGGAAAAGTAACACAGATTTAGCTCTATCAGTGGAAAAACAAATAAGGCGAAGTCATAGCTGAAACCCCCCCCCCCCCCACACACACACACACACTAACACACGCACGCACGCACGCACGCACACACACACACACACACACACACACACACACACACACACACACACACACACACACTTCTCACAAATTCTCATCTTCCTCCTGCTTGTATCCTTAACTCATCCCCTTTCTTCCCGCCTCGTCCATCCCTCACTGTGAACATCTTACCTTCACCGTCCGCCCTTTCTCCTCCTTTGCCGCTAATTCTTATGGAAGCATATCCACTACAAAAGCGCAATATGCCCATTCTTATACCACGAAGAAAAAGTTTCATCCTTCAACGAAACAATACAACTAGGAAAATCAGTTTACCATTATTTTTTTCTCAAGGAAAGTAATTAACAGCTACGAGGAAAAGATGTGGAACTTCCTACAAACCGTTTTATGTGTTTTTAGTCGCTATTTGCGCTGGGAATATGGAAAAATGTGTTGTATAAAAAAAAAACCATTCTGTCTTGATCTGTCGACAGGAATACAATTATCATTCCTCAAGAATTGAGCGATAATACAATGGACAACAACGTGGACTGCAAAGATATTGAAGACAATGTAAAATACGAAGGAACACGCAAAACAAGGTGCGAATTAACACTTATTTAAAAACAAAAATTGAAAGAGAGAGGGTTAGTTACCGCCCAAGGACATTGATAAACAAAGCATAGGGAAAGATAGAATGCATGTCGACCTCTTGGGTCTTCTTCAGGAAAAAAAAAAATCACATTTAACATTTAGGACAGTACAAACAAAGAACAAAGAGTGACTTATCTGTCCATGTGTTCAGAAAAAATGGCCGCTGGTTTTGAAACTTATTTTTTACACAAGCGAAAAAGACAGGTAGAATTTCCACTGAAATATCTTCTTGAGGCGTCATTTAAAAAAAAGAGAAAGAAAAGACATCTAATATATATACCGCCCCGTGTTCGCAAAGCTTAATAAAAATCCTTCGTTCATAGCAATAACAATGTAATACCGAATACATTTGACAGAAGAATTAGAATGATTTTGCCAGTCAATCTTTTCCCATTTCACCAGCCGCCGTAGCGAAGTAGTTAGTGTCGCGGACTCCCGGCTAGGAGGTCGTGGGTTAGATTCCCATCAGAGTCATTTGGGGTTTTTTCTGCCCCGACCGGCTCCTACGCGGAGTTGAGGTTGCTGCAGACTCAGTTGGGAAGACTGGGACCACACAGTCGAGTTTCATCCACTTAATGAATGCGTTTCTGAGAGTGTTGCTCAAATTTCCCGACCAACACTGCAGGTGCCTGTATCTCTCGGGCCTGGTTGACGCCGGGATATATTATGAAAGAAAGCGTAGAGTACAGCCCTGTCATGTAGTCTCAGACCGAAATGGAAAATCCATAGCATCATCTTAATTATCCATTCTCATTCTCATCAATCAGCATAAAAAAATGTCTCAAATTCTGTGGCCCTCATGCCCTGCTCTCATGGTGACCTCAGTTTCGATGTCCTCTCTACGTCTGTGGCCTTGGTTTGGTTCCGTCGGGGTCACCGGTATCAGCGAATCCATGGGCGCTGTCGTTGGACGGACGTAGTGGCGCCCTCCGGAGGGAGAGCTCACTCACGCCGACTCCGTAAGTGGT
>JADBJO010008188.1:10000-15000 GCA_016801955.1 Conus betulinus | reverse complement strand
CCACAAACATATCTTATTTTTCGCCCCCCCCCCCCCCTCCTGTTTTTCCACCCCCACCCCACTTCCTGTTTTTCCACCACAAACATATCTTATTTTCGCCCACCTCGTGTTTCCCCCCCCCCCCCCCCCCCCCCTCCCCACTTCCTGTTTTTCCACCACAAACATATTTTATTTTCGCGCCCCCCTTACTGTTTTCACCCCAAACATATCTTATTTTCGCCCCCTACCCCCTTCTGTTTTTTTTTTTTTTGCTTGGTTTCTGTCATTTATTCTTCTACTATACAGATCATACTGATACAGGGAACAGGGCGGGACAGGGGCAAGTTAATGGGGGATCGAACGGTAAGGCACGACGTCGGTCAGTTTTGAGAGACTTCGGTATCAGGGAACAGCATAAACCGAGTGTGTGAGGACATGAGCGCTCCGGATGAATGATGAATGACAGAGAGAGAACACAGATTTGACGTTAGCTGCTGATGTGGCCGGGTGTGTTTCCTATTGATGGGCAGTCAAGCTTTAGATGAGGTATGGTGTCAGCAGAGAATAATGAAGGGGGTGGTTGGGGGGGGGGGGGGGGGGGTAGGACTGGGATTTAGGGGGTGGTGGGGAGAGTAAGGTGGAGGGGTGGAGAGTGAGAGAGGAGAGAGCAGGGGGGGATGGGGGTGGGGGAGGTATGGGGGGGCAGGCAGCTGGAAGTGGATCGTGTTGTCCCTATTCTGGCAACGTTTTTGCCTCACTGGTGGGGGTTGTAGAGAGTGGTGCACGGGGCGATCTTCAGCATCACTGTTTTGCACAGCAGCTGCTCCTGCTATTGCTTCCACCACCCACCACCACCACCACACCACTACTACTACTACTACTACTACTACTACTACTACTACTACTACCACCACCACCACCACCACGTCTACCACTACGAGTACGACTACGACTACTGCTACTGCTGCTCCTGCTAGCACTACTATGACTACTACGACCACGATGATCGCAATAACAACAACACAACAACAACAACAACAACAACTACTACTACTACTACTACTACTACTACTATTGCTGCTGTAGCTGTACAAATGATGCAGCTGCTGCTACGACTCCTCCATCTCCTACTGCTTGTGCTGGTGTTGTGATTACTGCTGATACCACTACTGCTGTTACTGCTGCTGCTGCTACTGCTGCTGTTGCTATTGCTGCTGTTAGTACTGCTGCTGTTACTATCACTGAAACCACTATTACCACTACTAACCACTATTACCATTTTAGTACTGCTGCTGTTGTATCACTGAAACCACTATTACCACTACTAACCACTATTACCATTTTAGTACTGCTGCTGTTACTATCACTGAAACCACTATTACCACTACTAACCACTATTACCATTTTAGTACTGCTGCTGTTACTATCACTGAAACACACTATTACCACTACTAACCACTATTACCACTACTAACCCACTATCACTACCACTCACCACTATCAACACTACTCCAACTATTACTACTACCACAACTACTGCTTCTGCTGCTGCTCCGTCTTATTGGCACTGGTCTGTTGATCGTGTCCTAAATAGATTTTAGCATTCTAACTTCTTATCGCGGTTTTTAGTTATAGTTGGTTTTGTTATGGTTGCTGCTGTTATCTTAAGCACTGAGAGTTAGCGCTAAAGAGAAAGCTCGGCATACAAACCAGCACTCTCCAAGACACAGAGAGCAGAAAACGGCGGGAGGCAGGTTAATGGTACACAGATAGTTTCAGCAGTACAAAATAACCGCACCTCCTCTCCCTTCAGTCTCCCTACTTCCTCCTTCCATCTCCTCCCCCCCCCTCCCCCCCCCCACCTCCCCTTACCACCATCATTCAGAACCTCCCTTCCCCTTTTCTGCCACCAGTCTGTTTATTCAGCGGCAGTCCGCCAACACGATTCCCATTACCGCTTATCATTGGTTCCGATATGGAAGAACCATAATCCCGAGTGAATAATCATTCCGACACGTGCAGACCTTATCATCCCTGTAGTCTAAAGAGAAGAGACAACTACAGCCTGCTTGTTTTTTCGTGTATTATTAATGCACTCCAAATGGAAATTTCGTATAACCACAGGAATGCAGGCGCGCGCGTGCACGCACGTTCGTTTGTTGGGGTCTTTTGTGGAAATGGGGTTTGCAATTGTAAGACTACGTCAAGCAAGACTAAAGTAGAGGTTTAGCTAGTTCAATCACTTGCTCACTCCGCTGACACTAAATTGAGTGCGCTAGACGTACGTATGTTCTGTCTTGGGGGGGTCTTCTGTGGACATGCAGTTGATACAGAAAAAGTGTGTGGAAAAAAGACGGACAGTGTTAGTTTCAGTTCAGTGCGGTCACTCCAGTCCACGCTGTGGCTAAATTAGGCCAACCGTTTGGACAGTTAAGAGATCGCTTACATAACAAGAAATCAGGTTTGTCCGGGTTTTATGCAGGCGTGATTTGCTACAGTAATATTTATTTTCTTACGTGTATCATTATGGTGTAAACGTTCTTGCCACTCAGGAATCAGTTTTAAACACAGGCAGATGTAATGGTGTCTGGCAACACTGCACACAGGAGGTTTTGGTGTGTATCCACTGGTTCCAGACAAATGGAAAGCAGCAGCTACAGAGGCAGCTGATAAGCTGTCTAAATGTGATCTTTTCAAAGCTTGATTATAGGCTTTTTTCGGAAATATAGGCATTGCAACTAGTTACTTTAGCCAGAGGATGAAAGACAACCAGACGAATGGATCATGGACGGAGCAAACGACAGTAGAAAGAAACTCTTTCAAATCTTCAATAATAGTTCTATTTTGAGTTGTTAAGTTTCTCATATCTTTGATAACTTAACTTTCTCAAGTTTTTCAATGTATATTTAGAAACTTTTTTTGTCCGCAGTCTGTAATCTACCTTGCCTTTGATCTCAACGATACCCATTCCATTCTCTCGGCTCGCGTTGTACCATGCATCTCTTGATTCATTTCTTTAAGACGTATTTTATTATTGTTGGTTTTATTTTAAAAACCGTGTCTTGCGAATAAGTTTACTTTTTCTTAGTCTAGTTTCTCACTTTTTTCTCACAGTAGTAAAGCCAACTGTTTTCGCAGGTAATTTCGTCAGCAAGAAGTCGAGAAAAGGCTTAATGAAAAAATTGTTGCCCTAATTCAGATTGTGGAGTTTATCTGTCGTTATTTTGTCTAAGCGACACTCGGCGTATTAGCTAATAATTTTCAAAATGTCTGCGTTTATTTCTTCTACATAACGCTTATCCATAAGCAGTAACAGTAAAAAATTAGAAGAAAAGTATTAACGTTTTGGTTTTCTTCTTCTTCTCTTTTTTTTTTTTTTTCCATAAAACTTGAAAACTAAGTTACAACTGAAGGACGTAAACAGTGTCTTTCAATGATATCAACGTTTTTAAATTCCATGACAGGAGTCTGACGGCAGAGGAAAAAAATGAAGTCTACTTTGTTTTTATAGGTGTTCGTTCTCTCCAGATTCAAATCTGCATACTGGGTTGTTTTTCCTTCAAATATCAACGAATCCGATCTTGTGAGTCATTTTATGTAGTTCATCTCTAGCTCGTTGGTTGTTAAATTGATACATATATATACCACAATGGGTGTTTAGATCCGTCGCAACATTCCAGTCACCGACCTCAAGAATGTTGCTTGATATTTTTTTGGAAAAAGTTTTAATACTTTATTGCTGTTGTAAATATTGATAAGAGTGGGGTTTTTTTTTTTTTTTTTTTTTTTTTTTTTTTTTTTGTGTCCCATCTTCTGTGCCACCTCAGTGGCAGTGCACCCACGCCGCTCATTCCGACACCCGTCCACAGCCACAGCCCGGTCAGTCCCGCCGCAGCCCGGCACCGGTGATCCACAGGGAACAGTCATTGTCAAGTCGTCAAGTGGCAATCCACCGGAGGAGACACAGCACTGCTGCCGAGTCTCTTCGGTGGTGTTCCGTGGCTCCTGTTCTGATCCAACATACGCAGGACACAACCTACTCAGCCCCCTACTGTCGATAATATTTGTTTAGTCGCGGAGCCGGCGTGAGTGAGCTCTCCCTCCGGAGGGCGCCACCACGTCCGTCCAACGACAGCCGCCATGGACTCGCCGATACTGGTGATCTCGACGGAACCAAACCAAGGTCACAGACGTGGATAGGACATCGAAACTGAGGTCACCATGAAAGCAAGGCATGAAGGGCCATGGAATTTGAGACATTTTTTTTGTGTGTGCTGATCGATGAGAATGAGGATGATAAAGATGATGATACTGATTTCCATTCCGGTCTGAGACTGCATCACGGGGCTGTAGAGTGGTTCTCTTTTTTGGACCATAAATATTGTTTAAGGGAGTTTATTTCTTTCCATTTGAGAGAAAGATTAAAAATTTAAGATTACCGTTTTCATCTTTGTCAATATGTTTAAGTTTTCATTCGAAGTTGCTGAGGTACATGACCGCTACTCCCTTGACATTTGACCAAGAAGTTGCTAAAACACACACACACACACACACACACACACACACACACACACACACACACACATTCAAATTCCTATGAAGGTTTTACATATTCATCTGATGTTAAAACGCGATTCGTAGAGGAATAGACGGAGCTTAGGTTTTGTTTAAGAGCTGTTGTTGAAAAATATCTCTTTGACTTTTCTGCATGCTGCCCCCGTGGATTACCGGTGCCGGTGCTGGGGCTGTGGCCGCAATTTGCCGGCGCCAGGGCTGTGGCCGTTGATTGCCAGTGCCGGGGCTGTGGCCGTGGTTTACCGGTGCCGGGGCTGTGGCCGTTGATTGCCGGTGCCGGGGCTGTGGCCGTTGATTGCCAGTGCCGGGGCTGTGGCCGTGGATTGGTGGTGCCGGGGCTGTGGCCGTGGATTGCCCGTGCCGGGGCTGTGGCCGTTGATTGCCAGTGCCGGGGCTGTGGCCGTTGATTGCTGGTGCCGGGGCTGTGGCCGTGGATTTCCGGTGCC
>JADBJO010008188.1:2500-5000 GCA_016801955.1 Conus betulinus | reverse complement strand
TCGCCTGCTCTTAGGCTTTATCGTTCGCTGGATCGGGACTCCGGGAAGCACAGTCGAGTATCCCTGTTTTCTTGGCGTCAAATAAAGACACACCACAGTCCGTAATTCTGTGGTGTTCTCACCACCAGGGGTTCAAAGAAGAATCCAACAGCACCCCCAAAGCAGCTAGCAAAAGGTAGTAGAATAAAAACTAAAACGAAAGTGTGGAGAGGTAAAATGTATCTGAAAAACTAAAAACATTGTGCAAACAGTATAAAATGTAGAAGACAATCTTTCAGCCTAAGCTTGAGGATCCATTTAAGGATGCAAGGGAGATCAAAAGATATGGAACAGTCGGAGTGGTCAGCTCTGCTGTTCAATAACTCAAGCATTGTCAGCGGCTAAGAATTGTGTGGAACACCCTTATTTGGATCTCCTAAGAGATGCAATCGCCCACGGATTGACCAACAATATAATAATGAACAATTAAGTAGTGGGGGGAAACAAGTGTAGGTTAAAAATTCTTCCATCATTATAGTAATGACTTGGCAAAGATTTGAAATCTTAAAAACAAATGTATATTATAAAAATGAAAATGATATATATATATATATATATGTATATATATAATACAAAGAGAGATAGAGAGAGAGAGAGAGAGAGGGGGGGGAGGGAAGCTCGCCCACATTATCTTGCCCGTTTCTACGCAAAGATACCAATACCATAGTGATCTAATCATCTGGACCTCTCGTCAAGCAACGTTCACCTCTCGTCAAGCAACGTACACACCTTCTGTCCCATTGCTGTCCACCTTCCGCCCTCCTTATCTCCATCTGATCGCCCCTCGCCCCGAATGACGTCAATGGGCTGTCGGTCACTCACGTGTGGGCAGAGATTGTTGAGGAAAGATCACGTGACGTCAATACAGAGCAATGGGATCAAACAGAACATTTTAGCAAACCATAGTTGTTGTTGTCTTTCGAATGACTTAGTATTATACAGAGAGAGAGAGAGAGAGAGAGAGAGAGAGAGAGAGAGAGAGAGAGAGAGAACAATTATGACATGACTTGGTAGTTATACAGAGAGAGAGAGAGAGAGAGAGAGAGAGAGAGAGAGAGAGAGAGAGAACGATTGTGACATGACTCGGTAATTATACAGAGAGAGAGAGAGAGAGAGAGAGAGAGGAGAGAGAGAGAAGAGAGAGACAGAGAGAGAGAGAGAGAGAGAGAGAGAGAAAGCATGTGTTTACTATGGATTCCATAGTAGGCTACCATACTTTTGGAGTCAGGCACTACTGACTGATCTTGTCATCTATCCTCACAACCATCGCTACACCTCATTCTGTCCAGTGTTCTCAACAGTCAATCCACCATGCTCTCCAGTCGAAAGCTCACGCTCTTTAATTGCATCCTAGCGTTACAGTTTGAGAACTGAGATCATTTCATCTGTCGATAAGATGACGTTAGTGTTTATAGGGAACAATTGAAGATGACACGTTATTGGAAACGTACGTCCTTAAAAAATAGCATTCACATGTTTGTATTGGAGAGAATATGGATTTTAATCTTAAAGGAGTTGATCAGAGTCTGCGTTGTTTAAACTTCGTTTTCTTTTATATGCATTTCTTTTATTTGCATGTCTCATGTGGTTCTAAGTGATTCGCCAGTTTGATCTTCTTGGTATTATTACATGGAAAAGAAGGACAGTGTATAAATAACTTGAAAGAAGGACAATGTACAAACAACTTGAAAGCAGGACAATGTATAAAACAATTTGAAAGGACAATGTCTACACAACTTTTCAAGCAGTCTCTTTTTTAGCCGTGGCAAGATACATGGTTGACACAGCATTATTCTGACCAGTAGATTCGTGGAATGTGAAACCATTTTGTTTATACGCTATCCTTCTTTCTCTTCTACGTCTCTTCACTGTATATGTCACGTGTCGCGCTATGCCTTTTGCACAGTTCAGTAAACTTCTTGGGTGAGTGGCAATTGTTAGACCACACTTTACACGTTGTTAGTAGTGGCGGATACCGCGTTCATGGGCATTCTTCTGACCAGTAGATACGCTATCAGGCAAAGACAGTGTGTCTTGTGTCTTTGTCTGTGTGTAGGAAACTTCAGGAGGAAGAGAGGACGGGAGAAGAGGTGAGGAGGGGAAGTGTGTGTCAGGAGGTTACGTGATTGCTTGTGCGTATATATGTAAGTATTAGCATCACACAGCATCAAAGCATGCTATAGTATTAGCCAGCGCACGAAAGTGAATGGAAGACACATGTTTAGAAAGAAGCAGTAAAGAGGAAAAATAAAGATAAAGACAAAAGCGAAGAGAGAGAGGGGGGAAGAGAGAGAGCGAGAGAGAGAGAGAGAGAGAGAGAGAGAGAGAGAGAGAGAGAGAGAGAGAGAGAGTAAAAGAAATGAACGAACAATCAAACTAGCCTAAAACTGACGATGGTGAATGAACTTCATTTCTTTTGAAAATACATTTTCTACACACCTTCCCCTGTTCGGACCTTCGA
>JADBJO010008187.1:65000-99964 GCA_016801955.1 Conus betulinus | reverse complement strand
CGTACATCCCACTGACGTAGACTGGGACCACAACGTTGATTCAATCCTCATACTGGATGCGTCGCTGACAAGTGTTGCTCAAATTTCCTGACACCAACACTGCAGGTGTCTTCATCTCTCAGGCCCTGGTTAATGGCCGGATTTGTATTATGAAAGTAATCGGTACAGTACAGCCCTGTCGTGGCAGTCCTCAGACCGGAATGGAAATTCTTTGGCTTTTTTCATGCCCTGCTCTCATAGTGACCTCGGTTTTTCGATGTCTTCTCCACGTCTGTGGTCTTGGTTTGATTCCGTTGGGGTCACCGTTATCGGCATGTTCATGGGGGCTGTCGTTAGACGGACGTGGCGGCGCCCCCCGAAGGGAGAGTTCTCCCCCCATCGGCTCCGCAACTGAGCAATTTTGGAATTCTGGAAGTAATTCTGGAAAGCTCTGAACTCCCACCAAATCTAAGGTACACTCACGATCTGAGGTAATGGCTCTGTGTGGACCCAAAAACCTTGATAACAAACACGTAAAGTGATAAAGGTCTGTACAGACAACTCCGGTATGGTCGCATGTTATTTTAGTGACGTTGTTACAGTTAAGAACCAGCCTACTCTTAAATTTCATAATTATGCTTCTGGTGATCGCCCGACTTTGGGAGAATTAATCGCCGTTTTTGCTGTCTGCTGTACATCGTTAATGTACTTTTTTTTTGATGGAATAACGCCGATCATGTAGCCATACAGCACAAGCAACATCAAAACGTTTTAAACCTTTAGCACAGCAGACGACACAGGCTGCTGGCGATCATCCAGCCCCCGTGGACACGTTCCACAGAACCTTGTACCATCAGGTGTGCATCATCAGCATCCCCATCTGTGGCGTTGTAGTACGTGATGGTGGCGCCACGCGCTCGAGTCTCTGGAAAGACACTGTAAGCTGCGGGATGTCGAACCTCGGGGGGTCGTCGTTGATGTTGTCGACGATGATGCTGACGGTGGTGGAGGCTGTGAAGGCCGGGGAGCCCCGATCCATGGCCAGGACAGTCAGATGTAGGCCGAGGTTTGCTCCCTGTCCAGACTGACCACAGTGGAGATGACCCCTGAGGTGCTGTTGACCTGGAACTGGTCGTTGCCACCGCCGGCTATCACGTAGAACACTTCGTTGTTGGGAGCGCTCATGTCGCCGTCATTTGCATGCACTTTGGTCACGGAAATACCTGTGGTATAAAGAAAAGTGCTATTTACTTCAAATAATGCTTATGGAAGAAAGACGATGTTCCTCGACTCCGGAATTTGTGGGAAGATAAACACTCATGTACATTGTCTGATAATGACTTGTCACTGGTTATCAACTGATGATGTTTTTTTTTTTAGATGTTCTAATATCAATGACTGTGATGGCGCTCTCCTCTATGTATAGGTCCTCCACAAAGGAGGTGCAAAGCAATCTTCTCCTCTAGATCTGAGCCGTTAATGGAGGAAAAGTGTCAAGCATTCATTTTGTGCACTTAAAAACATAGCCTTAAGTACTTTCGGTGTGTCTATAACGTGTATATCCATAAAAAATATGGCTCTATTGTTTAAATGAAAACTTAAGGAAAACAACATAAAATAATCAGATCGTACTAACGGTCCTATGACCGTGGATATGTGATTTTTTAAAACTTGTTGTTCTGTTTTTCATTATTTTACTGATAAGACGGCTCTCTAGACAACGCTTGAAAATGTTAAACTCATTGTTTTCTTGGGGGGCTAAATCTCCAAGACCAGTTTTTAGAGTTTTTTTGAAAGTGGATGTGCCAAAGGCGGAACGAGAAAGCCCTACATGAAGAAGATAGAGGGTCACACTGTTCAAACATCTCTACCGTGTGGATGGCCCATGTTAAAGAAGAGAGTGCTGTGAAGCTTTCTGATATCCAAAGTGGTATCCCTTCCACCAGCTCTCACTGAACACGCATACAACAAGATAACAATAGTTTTCTTACATAATTGTTTAATTATTTTGCTGCTTTCTAGCGTAAACTCCATTTAATTCTATTTCTTATCGTCATATTACCTGGTGCTTGATTTTCCGTGACGTTGCCACTGTAGTGCTCAGCAGAGAACACTGGAGCCTCATCATTTACATCCTGTGCAAAGAAAAATCACGTGATAAATTGGACATACAACGTCCTGAAAATTCATGTAAATTCATGCTGTAACTCTCTGAAATTAAATGCAAAAATGAGACATTGGTATAGACAACATGATTAACGCTCTTAGTTTGCTCTACTGGTTTAAACTGCATGATTTTATAGGGCAGTGGAGCCTTAGAGTGGGGTTATCATGAAATCACATCCATTGTAGCGCAATCTTAAAGGAGGGGAGAGGTCTACAATACGTTATATACAAAATTTCCTCCAGGGCATTATAATCAATACAAATCTATGAAAGAGGACAGCTTCACAACGAGTCAATCACAAAACTACCTTCCAGAGCGTGCTACATTGAAAAGGGATTAGGAAGTATTGCAATGATTTTGTAATAATGTAACTTTTAAAGCAGGATGTCACTTTACCGGCTAGTAATTTCTTGTCTAAACGACATTTGTTCTGATGTAATACCCACTTTTAATGAAGAAGTAAATGCACTGTTAGCAGATGATTAATCATTAACATTGTGTCAGTAAACCCAAGCAATGAATGATCCTTTTTTGTCCTCATTTACAATATCCTGTATAATAACTCAATATCAAGAACTATAACTAATACAAGATTATTTCTGTATGAATTGGTTTTATGTCTCATACAAAATGATTATATTCTGTGCACAAAAAGGTTCGTGCGAAGTAATGAATACTGTCGCTTTCACATCACTTAATGATCTGCCGCACTGGATTTACTGTCAAACAGTGACACTATCAATGACAACATACACTTTGTAGCTTTTGTTACCGTTCGGTAAGCTGAAACAATACGCAGCATCACCACACCCCTTACCTGCACTGTAATTGTGACGTTAACAGATCCAGTCAGTGGAGGTGAGCCCCGGTCTTTTGCCAGGACCACAAGATTGATGACGCCATTATCACTCACAGCTTCGTAGTCCAGAGGAGTGGTCAGCATCAGAAGCCCAGTAGAAGCGTTGATGGAAAAGTTGGATGACCACTGGGGGTGGGAGACAGGCTGTAATGGACTCCTTTGTTCTCCTCTGTCCCATCAGCGTCTTCAGCCTGAGATACACGAAGAAAGAATCTGACTGAAAGAATGGTGGTTCAGATCAGGTGAGTGATGTGCGATGGAGGGGGAGAAAGAAGAGAGAAGAGAAAGAGAGAGAAAGAAAGAAAGAGAGAGAGACAGTGAGAATGAACACACTTGTGTGTGCGTAAATGTGTGTGCGCGTTTGTGTGAGCGAGTGTGTGTGTGTGTGTGTGTGTGTGTGTGTGTGTGTGTGTGTGTGTGTGTGTGTGTGTGTGTGCATATGTGCATGCGCAGGTGTGTGTGTGTGACAGAGGGGCGCTGTGCAGAGTGGGGTAAGGGAGGGGTGGAAGACGTGAACAGAAAAATCCAGACAGACTGAGAAACCTACTAAGACTGAAAATGAGAAAGAGAGAAAAATGACATGAAAAATATGGTGAGAGGCTGAGGCAGTGACTCAGAGACAAGTGACAGAAAGAGAGGTAGAGACAATGACTGAGTGACAGACAGAGGCGGGAAGCATCGGAGACTGGGAACTAAGGGGGAAGACTAGTTACACAAGATCTTTACCTCAACTCTGACCCCCACGTTTAAAATCCCTCTGGTTCTCGACAACGAAGGCTTGGTACTCGGGTCGGACGAACCGGGGTGAGTTGTCGTTGAGATCAGTCAAAGTGATGGTCAGTGGCACCGAGTCCCTCAGTCCTCCAATGTCCGTGGCCTCTACGGTCAGTCGGTACTGCTGACGTGTCTCATAGTCCAGCTGGGCCTTGGCCACGCTGACCTGACCCGTCTCGTTGTTGATGGAAAACCTGATGAAGTCCAGCAAGATGCCTTGACATTGATCACGAAGATCTGTGAACGATCCGTTACAATTTGCACAGACCAAGATTTGATGTTGTCTGTGAAGTTCATGAATAATTCCAGTGTTACAGTGTTTTTTCAGTAAATTAGAGAATGTAAATCTTGAAGCTATTCATTTATCCATACACACTCACATATGTAAACAATCTACCTATTCATAAACACCCGTATTTTATTCACATACATATCTACAACGCAAGTCTAACCATTTCAATTTGGCATTCAAACTTGAAAATTTTGTCATGACCTTCAATTTACACAAAACTTCACAGACTGGCGTATACTTTCCATCAAAGTACGAGACAACGCACTTCGCAATTACCCCACTCAGAATAAAGATGTTATTCATTTTCTTCATACTAAAAAAGCTATTCAGTACGGTACTAGGTTACTGACTGCTGTGAAGGCATGCTACCTAGACTACAGAGTTTTAAAGACGCACGTGATAACTCACTTTCCGTCCCCACCCTGAAGGGAATAAACGATGGTATCAAATGGTTGGCTGTCTGCATCGTCTGCCTGCAATGATAAAGTATAAACTGCGTGATGTTCCATGTCTACAACGAAAGAAACGTGTAAAAGGTAAAAATACAATAGATATTATCGAAAGACAGACGGAAAACAGAATGATAAACAGACGTGATGACAGACGCTTGCAAATAGATTGATAAACAGACGTGATGACAGACGCTTGCAAATACAACAGGCGTTTTCGAAAGACAGATGGAAAAACACAGATAAACAGACGTGATGACAGACGCTTGCATAGGAAGGGGAAGAAGAGACATGCAGTACGAAAGTAAGAGATTTTAGTTGGAAACGACAGCAGAAAGCTTACCTGAACAACGATAACCGAGGCAGATACGTTCAGATTTTCAGACACTGATACGTTGTAAAAGGACGTCGTGAACTTGGGTGTCTCATCATTGATGTTAATGATGTTCAAATGCACAGAGGTATTTGTAGTGAAGCTACCGCGTCCTGCACCCACTGCTATAACCTGAAAATAAGAAGACAAAACATATGGGACACTCATCCGTTTTGTTCTAGATGACAGAAGAAGACAACAATACCGAGATAAAGGTCAATAAGTTATAGAACTACTACTAAGCTGAATAAGAGCTTTTGACGTTCTTCAAGTTTGTATAAGCAAAGAAACTATGGCCTATGTTGCCTCGTAGCCTGGCTTGCCATTTGGATAGAAGAACATTTCTTTCTCAGATAGAGTGGGTATTTTTCGACCTTCACAATCTGTATGGCGGTTTGAGTGCTAGTCTTCCAGAAATGAAAAACAAAGATCTATGTCTCGGAACAAGTCCACGTAAGCACAATATTCTCATTTGCATACATTTATCACACACATCAAATAACGTTCAAAGAACTAGAATACAATTACTGAAAATCAGTGATCAAAAGCGCATTCACACCATTTTTTTTTTTATTTAGAAATTGATACATATAAAGTCTAACACACATATCAATACAACTGTTTATAAAGAACACAAAACACCACCAATGAGGTTACCTCAAAGTCTGCCACTTTGTCCTTCTCGTAGTCAAAGCACGCGGGATCCGAGACACGGATAAGCACAGTGGCCTGGGTGATGGCACGAGAGGGCAGAACCTCCAGACAGCGTGAGTAGTTGGACAGCGACAGAGTGAAGGCACTGTTTTCGTTCTGAACATCATAAAAAATTCCACCATACTGAGAAAATGTACGGTATAGAATCAGCCTCACTGTAAATGAAACAAATCATACTGTGCTTTTCATACTGACACTAAAAGAACAACAAACAAAGGGTCGTCAGTATTGTATATGATTTGTGTTCTGGTGCTTTTCCCTGCTTTCATTGCTTCACTTGACTATTTATTTTTGGTTTAGTTTGTTACCTCCTTTAGGAGCTGATTAGGGTATACAAAGAATATGCTTTCGTTGCTCTATGTCCCTACATATATGCATTTAAACGTAAGCGCGCAAACGCACGTGTGTGCATGCTTGTGTGCCTGTGTGCGTGCTTGCGTGCCTCCGTGTGTGTGTGTGTGTGTGTGTGTGTTTGTGTGTGTGTGTGTGTGTGTGTGCGTGTGTGAGTAAGTGCGTGCGTACGCGCGCGCGCGCGCGCGCGCGCGCGCGCGCGCGCGTGTGTGTGTGTGTGTGTGTGTGTGTGTGTGAGAGAGAGAGAGAGAGAGAGAGAGAGAGAGAGAGAGAGAGAGAGAGAGAGAGAGCGCACACGCGTGTTCGGGCTATCTTGACATTCTAGCAACCTTACTTGGCTTTTCAAGTTAGAATAAAACTGTACTTCTTTGTGCGATTTTGTTATACACAGTAACTATATAGCATAATCGTATGACCCGTATGAACATGGATCATATCACACACACAGACGCACACATACACAGGGAAAAAAACGAAAAGAGAAGAAAAATATGAAGGAGGAGGAGGAGGCGGAAGGAGAGAGAGAGAGAGAGAGAGAGAGAGAGAGAGAGAGAGAGAGAGAGAGAGAGAGAGAGAGAGCATTTTCACCTTGTCCACATCCGTCACAGTCATAGACACGTTGAACTGTAGCGGTGTCCCCCGGGGAGAGTTCTCAGTGATATTGGCACTGAATCTCTGTGCCGAAAATGTGGGTGGGTTGTCATCGGTATCTTCCACCTGGATGCTAATCGTACCTGTAATCCAGTTTTGAGGAATGAACTGGAATTTTAACTGTTTTACCGTATCTGGGCAGTCAGTCACTGTATCTTAAAATGCATTCCTTCCCTGTCTATTGATGCAAGCTGCTTCGGCTCTGACAGTTGAAACAGGCATCAGATTCCGTTCACGGAATGTACATCATCACACCCTATTCTAAATCTCATGAACAATGTTAGACACACTTGAAAGTCACCTTAACGAGTCTTTCCATGGAAAGTCAAAGACTCCTCTGCATCAAGCGATTAATGAGTAAACCTTTACCGTTGCGTCTATGCTATAAGCGGCAACAGCAACGTATCCTACAGATACAGAACCTGGGTACGGAAATCCAAAACCGTTTTTAAAGTTTTGTTGTTGTTGTTTTTCGTCGTCGTGGTTTTTGTTATGGTCAAACCAATTTCTTAAATTAGCATGTTTATACCAGTATACACTATAAATTCCAGACTAATGCCAAAACGCATTCATTCGTTTAGAGGCTCCCCAAATATCTCTTTTACACACACACACACACACACACACACACACACACACACACACACACACACACACACACACAAGCACAGCGAAACTGATTTGGGCACCTTTACTTCCAGTCCAAAGAACAGAGAGAGCAAACTGTGTGTGGGCGCGTTTACAAGGAGCATTATACACTGAAATTTGCACGGAACATAACATGGTTTCATGTGATAATCTGCACGTAGTGTGGACATTGAAATAAAGGGGATTGTATGCATTACGCGCCGCTACAGAAGGTGGTTTCATGTAATAGTCTGCACATAATGTGGAAGTTGAAATAAAGCTGATTTTACACATTACGCTACGCCAGCTTTACAGTATAAGGAGAAACACCATCTATATAAACTATAAAGCTATGTGGCGTAATTCTTGGAAACAGCTACTTTCGGTCTACAGTAAATTAAAAAAAAAAAGTTTTTGGTAACTCGAATTCATTGTCCGAACAACTACATTACATAAATCGGATTTTCAGTAATTAACGATTATATTGAGCAACTGTTTTAAAGAGTCCTCTATCACTACTCTCGGGTGGGTCAAAAAACGGTCGCTGGAAATTCCTGTGACACTGAAACAAACTGCTCTAAATACTGCACAGACAATTCAAGTGAACACTTCTAATGTTTCAGTTGACTTTTCCCCACAGCTAACTGTAAACACGCCTGCGTACATGCGCACAAGCGATGTTCTCTTAAATCAAACATCAGAAACAACGGTTTGTTTGTCCACACTAAGGATTTCAGGAACACCTCCACATGCTTCATGTTATTATCTGGCTATGATTGAGGCATATCCAGCCAACAGGCGGGCAAACCAAGAAATGTATGCTTCAATGTGCTTCAATGGAGGGGGTGGGTAAGCAGTTAAACACACACACTGACTTCATATGCATTATCAGAATACGGACGGAATGACAGAATTTCAGTAGCTGGATATAACGGCCATACATTCAGGATACAATGCAGCCTATTCAAAAGATCCAGGTTTGAACTCGCCAAAGGTCCATTTTCTTTGACTCCACCCGAAAAGGAGTTGTCTGGAAGGAAGTTTTAGATCAAACAGTAATCAAGAATCTTTCAGTCTCGTACAGAAAGCGGAACCGACGAATATTGGAATAAATCCTTGAACAAATCATTTCATTCACATTTTTTTTTCTATTTCTTTCACATAAATGACTTATTTCAAACTAAATGATACTAAACATAGGAGGCAGGCATAAATTCATACACTCACATACGTATACACACAATTATTATATCACACACACACACACACACACACACACACACACACACGCGCGCGCGCGCGCGCGCGCGCACGCGCGCACTCACACACACACATAAACACACAAACATTCATAGGCGTGCTGGCGTTTAAGATACAACATAAGTTACATTACTGACCATCTGAGCGAGCTCAGAATGAGATCATTAATATAGTAGCCCTATTTGCAATACATCAGTATGCTTGTTATACATCAAATACAGTATACAGGTGTCCATGCCCATACACACAGATACAAATATGCATTCAGTCACAAACGAAAACAGTCTAAAAACCTGCACACGCACGCACGTTCAGACATGAACGAATCATGTTTACCCGTGGCTGTTTGACTTGTTCCAGGCGCTGCATTGGTGTCTGTCACCTGTATGTACAGGATTGCTGATTCCACGGTCTCTCGATCTAATCCACGCTTGAAGCCTGTCATCAGTCTGTGGGCCCATCAGCTGGAAGTTGTTCTGCAAGATGTCATGGGGAAAATGGCCGTCAGGTTGAATAATTGTACAGGTAGAAGAAGATTGGATGGGAATTCAGTTTTGCGGAATTTCACATACTCATACACCGTTACTCATACAAGAGATTTTTTCTTGTCCTGTCATTCAGGATTCTCCAGTCTGTGCTCGGCCCTAAAGGAGCTTAACGAGTCATTAATCTGCATAGTTGAACTCTTATCAGCCACTTCACAAAGGGAAAGTCGAACAGGCGCATACAGGAATGCATTTCCAAACAAATATCCCAAGACAACGGATTGCTGCTTTGTCCGTCAGACTCGATACGCAATCCCAATGAACAACATGGATCCGTATTAACAACAAGGACACAGGCATAATGTTCTTAGCCTCTAATTTGCTTTTCTAGGTAACTCTGGCTTCATTCAATAGAGTAGACACCAAGAGAGTATCGATCGTCCCCATAGTCATCGTACCCGTGAAGAATTCATCTTGCCTCAGCCGCCGTGGCGAAGTGATTACGGTCGGGTACTCTCGGCTGGGAGGTCGTGGGTTCGATTCCCATCAGAGCCATGTGGGATTTTTCTGCCCGACCGGCTCCTACCCAGAGTTGAGTTCACTACGGGCTCAGTTGTGAAGACTGGGACCACACAAACGAGTTTCATCCTCATAATGGATGCGTCGCTGAGAGTGTTGTTCAAATGTCCTGACCAACTCTGCAGGTGTCTGTATCTCTCGGGCCTGGTTTATGCCGGGATGCATTATGAAAGTAAGCGTACAGTACAGCCCTGTCGTGCAGTCTCAGACCGGAATGGAAATTCTGTGGCCCTTCATGCCCTGCTCTCATACTGACCTCGGTTTCGATGTCCTCACCACGTCTGTGGTCTGGTTTGATTCCGTCGGGGTCACCGTTATCGACAGGGTCATGGGGGCTGTCGTTGGACGGACGTGGGGGCGCCCTCCGGAGGGAGAGCTCTCCCACACCGGCTCCACGACTAAGCAATTATTGTCCTCAGTAGGGGGATTAGTATGTGGTGTCCTGTGTGTTGGACAAGAACAGGCGCCACTGAACACCACTGAAGTGACTCGGCGACGGTGCACTGTCTCCTCCGGTGGGTTCCCTCCTGACGACTTGACACTGACTGCTCCCTGTGGATTGCCTGTGCCAGAGCTGTGGCTGGCCGGGCTGTGCTGTGGTTGTGCACGTGGTATCGGAATGAGCAGAGTGGGTGCACTGCCACTGATGTGGCACAGAAGATGGGACAGCAACAAAAAAAAAAAAACAAAAAAAAAAAGAAAATCCTCTTGCTTTTTAAAACCAGTTGCAATGTGCCTGCCCTTCCACTATGAGGACGTACACCCGTGTCATTACGAAAAGCCAGGATGATTCTTTGTTTTGCAGATTTCTGGAAAGCTCTAAACTTCCATTAAATCTAAGGTATACATCACGAACCAGGGTAATGGTTCTGTATGGATGAAAAACCTTGATAACAAACACGTAAAGTGATAAAGGTCTGTACAGACAACTCTGGTATGGTCGCATGATATTAAGTGACATTGTAACAGTTAAGAATCAGCCTACTCTTAAATTTCATTATTATGGTTCTGGTAATCGCCTGACTTTGGGAGAATTAATCGCTGTTTTTGCTGTCTGCAGTACATCGTTACTGTACTTTTATTTTGATGGAATAACGCTAATCATGGAGCCACACAGCACAAGCAACATCAAAACGTTTTACCTTTAGCACAGCAGATGGCACAGGCTGCTGGCGATCATCCAGTCCCGTGGACACGTTCCACAGAACCTTGTACATCAGGTGTGCATCAGCATCCCCATCTGTGGCGTTGTAGTACGTGATGGTGGCGCCACGCGCTCGAGTCTCTGGGAAAGACACTGTCAGCTGCGGGATGACGAACCTCGGGGGGTCGTCGTTGATGTTGTCGACGATGATGCTGACGGTGGTGAGGCTGTGAAGGCCGGGGAGCCCCGATCCATGGCCAGGACTGTCAGATTGTAGGCCGAGGTTTGCTCCCTGTCCAGACTGACCACAGTGGAGATGACCCCTGAGGTGCTGTTGACCTGGAACTGGTCGTTGCCACCGCCGGCTATCACGTAGAACACTTCGTTGTTGGGAGCGCTCTTGTCACCATCTGTCGCTTGCACTTGAGTCACGAAAATTCCTGCGTTGTGAAAATGTGAACGTGAGAAGTCTTGTCGACTGACTGGCTGATTAACTATTTGGATGATCGCTCAGTCGGCTGGTTATATAGATTGACAGATGCAAACAGATGCATTTTTCAATGACTGATTTATTAAGGGGATGGTTTTGAGGGGTTATCATTCCATATAGTAATTTACAGGGTCAGTCAGACCCACTGTGATCAAGTTAGTAAGCCAGCAATGAGTCTCTCTGCATTACTTTGTGTGTGTGTGTGTGTGTGTGTGTGTGTGTGTGTGTGTGTGTGTATGTGTGTATTTTGCATGTGTGTGTGTGTGCATGTGTGTTTTTGTACATGAGTGTGCCTTCGTATCGTGCGCGTGTGTGCATGCGCGCGCGCGCGCGCGCGCGCGCGCGCGTGTGTGTGTGTGTGTGTGTGTGTGTGTGTGTGTGTGTGTGTGTGTGTGTGTGTGTGTGTGTGTGTTCGCAAGGAGTGTGTCATTTGTAATTCTGTCAGTTCAATGCGCAAACGAAAAAATGTTGAAAAGTATAATACAATTGCCATCAACTACAGTTTGCTTGTGTTGTTTTTGATTCAGTTTTAAATGCTAAAATAGACAGTCGATATTGACACTTATATACAAAATCATTACCCGCTCCTTGATTTTCGGTGACGTTGCCCTCATAATTCCCTGCAGAGAACACTGGGCGTTCATCGTTTACATCCTGTCAAAAGTTATATCATCACAGTTCATCATCACAGTTCATCATCACAGTTTATCATCACAATTCATCATCACAGTTCATCATCTGTTCATTTGAAAGTAATCAGTAGCCATCTTTAACTCTACCTTTATGCATGCATGGATGGTTTGGTCCACTTGATGTCTTCAGTTATCGCATTATGCTGCGTAAGATACGCCTTCATACAGAATGAAAATAAACGTGATACTGAAGTACAATCCACTCTCTTTGAGACACGTTCATGTTTAGAAACGCATCTGATGATTTCACGGCACCATGGTTCCACGCCATTTCAGCACACCACCATCCACTTGTACTTATTATATACGTACACAAGATTCGTATATCCTGGTTGCTGTGATTAGCCCTAACGTCGCCAATCTTAATAATGCATCATGATGGGCAGCAGTCCTATTTCTATTGTCAAGGTTAAGCGTTAAAACGGATACTCACTGACGTAAAACACCCACCTGCACTGTGACAGTGACGTTAACGGATCCAGTCAGGTGGGGTAAACCCTGGTCGGTTGCCAAGACCACAAGATTGATGACGCCATCATCACTCAGAGCTTCGTAGTCCAGAGGAGTGGTCAGCATCAGAAGCCCAGTAGAAGCGTTGATGGAAAAGTTGGATGACCACTGGGAGGTGGGAGACAGGCTGTAATGGACTCCTTTGTTCTCCTCTGTCCCATCAGCATCTTCAGCCTGAGAGAGTAAAAAAAGCAATATAAGAACAGCAGAATGAAGAAGGATTACTGGAAAGATGAAACAGAAGAAAGAAAGAAGACAGCAATAAAGAAAAGAATGCGGTTATAAAGAAAAGAATGAGGTTGTAAGTAAAGTGTGGAAGGGAAACAAAGATGCAAAAATGAACAGTCAACCGGCAATTAAGCAATTATATAAGAAACAAAAGCACTCAACTGAACTTAAGACAGAAAAATAGCAAGAATCGTAAACAATACAAACCGACAATAAAAAAAAATGTCACAAGAAGAATGATACAGATGGAAACATAATATATCAACAACAAAGAAAGAAATTTGAAGAGCACTGCTATTTTAGAGAGCTTTACCTCAACTCTAACTCCACGTTTAAAATCCCCCTGGTTCTCGACAACGAAGGCTTGGTACTCAGGTCTGACGAACCGGGGCGTGTTGTCGTTGAGATCAGTCAAAGTGATGGTCAGTGGCACCGAGTCCCTCAGTCCTCCAATGTCCGTGGCCTCTACGGTCAGCTGATACTGCTGACGTGTCTCATAGTCCAGCTGGGCCTTGGCCACGCTGACCTGACCCGTCTCGTTGTTTATGGAAAACCTGACAGAGTCCAACATGAAGTGATAACAAAATGTAAGACAAAGATTTGAAGTCACATACGGTCTGTGTAGATAAAAGGAATGTCATTTTTGTTGGATTCATTGATGAAATCAAAGACCTTTTCTCGTCTGTCAAAAGATACACCGAAGTACCACACACACACACACACACACACACACACACACACACACACACACACACACACACACACACACACACACACACACACACACACACACACACACACACACACACACAGGCGCGCGCGCGCACGCGCACACACATACACACACACGGATGCTTGGTACGCATTCTCGAGAAAGCAATTCAATTTTTTTTTAATGTTGCTTACTCAACACTCATCGTGCAGGAAAATAACGCTATGGTACGCACATGATAATTATTCCATTAAAACAAAAACGCTACACGCTTCATTCGTACTCTAAATTACAGATGATAATTGTACTTTGGTGTGTGAAGCAACTGAACTTAAGTGAAGGTTTCCTTTCTAAACAGTGATTACTCACTTTCCGTCACCTCCCTGAAGGGAATAGACGATGGCATTATACGGCGGGCTGTCTGCGTCGTCTGCCTGCAGGGACATAAAGCATGTAGCATGGTTTACCAAACATCTGCTTGATCATTCTCTTGTCTTGAAAGTTTGTTGTCTCAGATTGTACACAGCTGAAAACAAAATGCATTAAAACAATACTTATTATTCACAATCCTTTTGCCTCTGTCTGTCTCCTTTTCCCTAGATCTTTCTCCACATCTATTTTTAAAAAAATTCCTGTCATTCTGCTTCTACATCTCTCTCTTCTATTTTGCTTTTCCTTCACTGTGACTACTCATTCTTTCTTTATTATTGTAATTAAGATATATCTGGTATATCCTTTTCGTCATCAGCTTTTCGAAGCTATGTTTTACCGGCATATGTACTATCACCGTTTTCTGAGCACACACAACAAAGCAAACGAGCGAGAGCAATATCATCTAAACACAAACACACATATTTATAATACACATTGATTTTCTTTTTGAGCATTGAGAAACGATGATCGTGCAGAAAGGAATGTTAATCACAGTCAGAAAAACTAAGAGAATGATGTACTGGTTGAAATGACAGCCGAAAGATTACCTGAACGACAATGACAGATGCAGACACATTCAAATTTTCAGAGACTAATACATGGTAAGAGGACGTCGTGAATTTGGGTGTCTCGTCGTTGATGTTAATGATACGCAAATGCACGGAGCTGTTGGTGGTAAAGTTGCCGTTCCCTGCGCCCATGGCGACAACCTGAAAATACGCAGAACAAAACTTATGCGGTAAACGCGCGCGCACACACACACACACACACACACACACACACACACACACACACACACACACCCCCCTTGCAGTGTGTGTGTGTGTGTGTGTGTGTGTGTGTGTGTGTGTGTGTGTGTGTGTGTGTGTGTGTGTGTGTGTGTGTGTGTGTGCGTATGCGCGCGCGCGTGTGAGAGAGACAGACAGAGAAAGAGCGCAGTCTTGGTAATCTTTAATCAATTTTTAATCTAAAACATGACTGTCCACAAACCGCTGAGATCAAAATGAATTTGGCATCAAATAAGATCTTTCTTCATCATTCAGATGTGTTTATGGTGGGACTGTCCGACCCATAAATTAATGTGCACAGCTCCCTCACTGTATATTCACTAATAGGCAAGCTCCCTCTCTATCCAAGCTGTGGTCCTGTTATTAGTCTTCCAAGGAAAGTAATTCTGGGTCCCTGTTTTCATAAACCATATGGATGTACAATGTTCTAGTCTGTACTATCGAAACAGCAACAACAACAACAAATTTCAACACATAAAAACACCTTCATTATTCATTTTGAAGATTCAATGACTGGATTAATACTGTACATGCTTTTGATGATACAAAAACAAACTGTTTCACTTACGTCGAAGTTTACAGCTGAGTCCTTCTCGTAGTCAAAGCACGCGGGATCCGAGACACGGATAAGCACTGTGGCCTGGGTGATGGCCGAGAGGGCAGAACCTCCAGACAGCGTGAGTAGTTGGACAGCGACAGAGTGAAGGCACTGTTTTCGTCCTGAACATGCAGTGTCAAATTTATCATTTAAGGTGCTGCTTTTAACATATACGTATATCTATTTCGTCAAATGTATCATTTTAGCTACTGTTTTTAACATATACGTATATCTAGTTTGTCAAATTTATCATTTAGGTACTGCTTTTAACATATACGTATATCTGTTTCTCATAAACCTGCTAACTGGACCTGCAGGTGGTATGAAAATGAGTGTGCTAAAAGACAATTTATACTTTTGCCTGTGTGGGTGTGTTTGTGTGTGCGTGTGTGTGTGTGTGTGTGTGTGTGTGTGTGTGTGTGTGTGTGTGTGTGTGTTTTTGTTTATGTATGTTAATTTCAGTAAGTAAATATGGCCGACATGTGGGATCGAAAAGAATACATGAATCTTGTAAGTGACTATTCTTAAATCACTACAATACACTATGATGCTCCATAAATGGCAGGCAACTTTTTAAAACCCCCCCCCCTTTTTTTTTAAAGTTCATGAACAAAATCCGAAGCTATGTGCATGGAACTCCTATACTATGTACATGCAACTTTATCACAGGAGTATAAAGCTTGATGATTTCCCGCCTCAGGTTTGATTTCCTCTGAACATATTGTCTGGTAGAACGATCGATCTGACACGGATCTTGATAAACAGATTATCAACACACACACACACACACACACACACACACACACACACACACATACACGCGCGCGCGCGCGCGCGCGCTGAGACAAGTTTATCGTCTAATATCACACCCAGTGGAAAGACGCAAAACTGAATAAAAACAAGGGAGAGCAGAAAGAGAGAAAGAGAGAGAGACACACACACAGACAGAGACAGACACACAGAAAGACGGACAGAGAAAGGGGGAGGGGGGAGAGCATTTGTTTTGAGGAAACAAATCAAGAAGGTGGGCCAACTACAACAATCTAAAAAGGTCATAAAACAATCATTATATAACAAATTGCAATGCAATTGAAAATAATAGAATAGCGATGATGAAAACGTGTTTCAGGTAAGCTCAAAGCCTTTTATATCCCAAACTAGTGAAAACAAAAGCACAAAAAGCAGACCACACTAACAATATATTTCCCTGTCCCCACGGTCCACAAAAATCTTACCGAGAACCATTCAAAAATATGATTTGAGAGACAGAGTGACAGCCTGAGACAGAAAGGGAGAATGAGAGAGAAGAAGACAGGCACACACACACACACACACACACACACACACACACACACACACAGAGGAGAGAGGAGAGAGAGAGAGAGAGAGAGAGAGAGGGGGGGGGGGGGGGGGGGGAGAGAGAGAGAATTAAGAAGAAGTATACAGAAAGAATTTTCACCTTATCTTTATCCGTCACAGTCATAGACACGTTGAACTGCAGCGGTGTCCCCCGAGGAGAGTTCTCAGTGATACTGGCATTGAACCTTTGTGCTGAAAACGTGGGTGGGTTGTCATCGGTATCTTCCACGTGGATGCTAATCGTACCTGTTGGATCCACACAAAAATATAGTAGTTTGGGGAAGAAAACTCAAACGTGTCCATAGTAGTTTGGAAGAATAAAACTCAAACGTGTCTAACTATGTTAATACGACTGGACGGCGAGATGCAGTGCCTTTTGTACAAAGACAGAAAACGTCTGAGATGTTCAGCTCCTTATAGTGTTACCATATGACTATAAAAGAAGCACCTGAAAGACAGGTGTGTTGTCGTGTGTTCCGCACTTCCAAGCTGCAGTCTACATGATAAATCAAGCTGTTGTTTTACGCTGCCAAGCCGCAGAGACTATAGAACAGATTCAGCTAAGCTATCATGATGCTGAAGTGTTTTTTGCGTGAAAACAGTGAAATACGGTTCTTCTGTAATCATTATTTTAGCCCATCAGTTTAGACATTTGTATCAACAAAATGCACACAATAACACACTGCAACCAGAACTGCTTTGTTTAGGTGAAGAAAATCCTGTGCTGATGGCTTTCTCTGAGCTTTAGACGTTGCCAAATTATTGACACAGATTCCCTCGTGAAGTCTGGAGCAAGCACAACGGGATAATTCAGTATGCTCCACACTGTTAGTTTAACGGATGTTGTAACACATGAATTTTTCCTCAAGGTGCATCAGATCCACACAGCACAAAGCGACTGCAGATCTTTTCGCTACCAGCAGAGTTAATAAGCTTACATCTGCTATCTACCACGCTTGAGAAGTCTTTTTATCTGTTTCTGGTTCTATTGCAAATTCCCAAGAAATGGAGGATCTTAAGTTATGATAGTCAGATAGGATCGTCAGATTTCACGCCATCATCTGCAGAACCAGGTCCTTAGAACTAAGAATACTACGATCTAGTTGCAAAGTGAAACGACTGCAGGCGGAAGTCTAAACAAATCTTAAGTAAATGTCAGCGAACCGCCCAGAGAAACGTGGACAAACGAGTCACAAGACAAACCACAACGCGTTTCGACCTCTTAGGTCTTCTTCAGGTGCAACAAAAATGAAACAAATAACGAAAATGCACTTAGCTTTGATCGCTTCTGTGTTCAGCGCAAGAAAGAAGGCGTTGATTCAAGCGATCAAAGCTAAGTGCATTTTCGTTATTTGTTTCATTTTTGTTGCACCTGAAGAAGACCTAAGAGGTCGAAACGCGTTGTGGTTTGTCTTGTGACTCGTTTGTCCACGTTTCTCTGGGCGGTTCGCTGACATTTATTTAAGATTTGTTAAGAATGCTACGAAATACAAAACCTGTTCCCTTCAGAAGTCTACAAGCTGGGAGTCATTGACAAAAGATTGGCTGAACATAACCTGCACGACAGATTTTCTGGCGACTCCATCCTAATTAGAAAATACTTACTGATCAAATGCAACACACTCAACATCATCCACATATGAACAATATGTAACGGCACTTTATCCTATTTATGAATGTAACGATAATATAGACAGGCAGAATATTCCAATTACGGATTGCCTTCAACGAACCCCACCCGAATCTCATACAATATTTTTTTCGAATAACTTTTGATCCCACTCCATGGGGATTATTCCTGACCAGCCTCTGGTACAAGTGAATCATGTGATTTGTGCATCGTGGGCACCATCCTCATAGTAATGGTCAAGAATCAAGCAATCCTAGGTCTTGCCTGGCTAAGGCCGATCAACTAGGGAACAGTAGATCAGGTTCTGATGTTTCACAGCGAGGAAGCTTTGGAAACATCGGAGTCATGGGCGTGAGAACAGTGCAGTACTGCTCAATTATGCGAGATATAGAAAAAAAAAAAACAAACACACTTCAATACATAAAAAACTTCAAAAACATCTAGAATTTCTTTTTCGTTATCAGCTTTTTAAAGCTATGTTTTACCGGCACATGTACTGTCAGTTTTCAGAACACGACAAGAAAGCAAACAAACGAGAAAGTAACATCTATACACAAACGCACATATTTCATAAGACACTGATTTTCTTTTTGAGCATTATAAAACAATGATATTAAAATATAATAGTTACAAGCTACCGGCAAAACTACATTGAACAGCACACACACACATACACACGCACGCACGCACACACACACACACACACACACACACACACACACACACACACACACACACACACACACACACGATTACACGCATATATCAATTATAGTATTTACCTGTGGCCGTTTGAGCTGTTCCAGGCGCTGCATTGGTGTCTGTCACCTGTATGTACAGGATGGCTGACTCGACTGTCTCTCGATCTAATCCACGTTTGAAGCCTGTAGTCAGTCTGTGATCCATGAAGTGAAAGCTGTTCTGCAATGCGTCATCGAAAAGAAAGCAGCCAGTGAGCGAACGCTTCTTGATGGAAACAGAAAGAGAGGGTGGTGGGGGTGGTGGTCGTCTTATTTAGCTAGATGAATTGTACATACTTGTGTGTCTTTGCACAGTTAGTCTTGCAAATTGATTAAAAACGCATACACAACCATGCACAGCCTGTCTGACTGTTACAGATGCACATTCACAAGCACTCACACATACACACACACTCTCTCCCTTTCTCACCCCCCCCCCCCTTCCCTTCCAAATGCTATTTATGTTATATGTACCTTTCACAGACAATCTAAACTTCCTATGGTTTACGTAACACTTACATAGACGCAAGCAATGAAAACTGAAAACTTCATGTTAAATCAATAATTCTTCGAGTGTTAACCCATTATCACGCAAATACTTATACTAGCTGCAGGTTTGAGCCATCTTTAAATCCTCTCTGATGTGGTACCCTTTTGGCTTCAACCCGTGCTTAACTTCATACTCGAGGCTTCTGTCAAATTCTTCACTTCGGCATTGACAGATGCGCCTTTCGTTATGTGTTTCCATGCCAGCAGAGTTGTCACGAATATTCTGGATGCATTTCCTGCAAACTCAAAACGTTATTGCTCTCCCAGTTGCCTTCGACTTTTACTTCGACCGAAAAAAATATCATCAGGTATTTTTTCATTTTATCCTTCCACGATGTTTACTTTCATAGCCCTGAAGGACTCTCAACATCTTGAATTATGTTCGGTTTGTCACAAATTGACCGTTGTTGTTCAAGACCTCAGTAGGCATGACTTCCAGCACTTTGGTATCTTCCCTGAATGATGCTACTTGATTCTGTCTTGTTCAAGGGGTTTTCTACCAGGAATTCTGAAGTACACTGTGGATGTCATAATCTCCGTCAGACAGGCCACCATCTTTATTTCGAGCCGATAATTGAGGCAACAGCACTTTCAGTTCAACGATATCGGTTTACATGGCTCATGTGTTTTAGTCCTACGTGGAAAGCAGGGATTTCCCTATCGGAAGGGAATCCTATCCTAGCAATGCAGGATTCTTCAGTTCCACATCATTTTCTCCTCTCATCATCTGAGCTTCACCAGCCTGCTCTTTTTGCTAAAGGATGGCAAGTAAGGTAAATATTTTTACTTGTGATGCGTGTACTGCGATGAGTGTACTTTCAATTGACATGGCCTCGAGAAAAAAAAAAAAAAAACAAGACAAAGTGTCTGGGCCAACATACTGATGAATTTCCAAACACATTTTTTTCAGCCAGACAGGCTCGCTGCCAAGTTCTACCAGATCTGTGACCTTCAGGCAACAACAGATTGTGGATTGTTTTGCTTCATCTGGGTGACCCTGGCTTCAACTAGCATGATGGGTGCTGATAAAGTATGCAAACAGACCCAAACGTAGTCGTGGTTTTGCTGAAGATTCCACTTACTCCCTAGCTGCATAACCTTGGCTTATTGAACAAGTGTCACTGTCTTTGAACCTTCATTTTGGTACACAGCAGTCACCTCAACGGACTAGGGTTCCGGTCTGTTTCCAAGTTTAGGGAAAACCTGTGGTTTTTGCCCTCCGATCCCATTCCAACTACATACCAAGATATTTGCCGTTTGTGTGGGCGGCGCCATTGCCTTTTGAGAACCTAATATCGAAGAAGTAGAATGTGATGTTTCTTTACGTTTTTCTCCATTGTAGTCATTCTGTATTGCTAGCAAGGAGACATGGGAGGGGTCTTTCTCACTCACTTAAGTGGCGAGCATTTTCAAGTGTCGATCTAGTCCTAGAGGACTAACACCTGCTCCTGTGCCACAGCTGCAGGCAACACACCTTTCAAAAATTAATTGTTAATGGTGATTTGTCTCAAAACCCGTTATGTTTGATATATCAACGGGCTGTTTAATCAGAACAGGGTACCAAAGGCAGGAAGAATCTCGAGACAAAACAATTCTGCAGCCGTCTACCTCTTGCAATACCAAAACTTCTCACCTTTAACACAGCAGATGACACAGGCTGCTGGCGATCATCCAGTCCCGTGGACACGTTCCACAGAACCTTGTACATCAGGTGAGCATCAGCATCCCCATCTGTGGCGTTGTAATACGTGATGGTGGCGCCACGCGCTCGAGTCTCTGGGAAAGACACTGTCAGCTGCGGGATGACAAACCTCGGGGGGTCGTCGTTGATGTTGTCGACGGTGATGCTGACGGTGGTGGAGGCTGTGAAGGCCGGGGAGCCCCGATCCATGGCCAGGACTGTCAGATTGTAGGCCGAGGTTTGCTCCCTGTCCAGACTGACCACAGTGGAGATGACCCCTGAGGTGCTGTTGACCTGGAACTGGTCGTTGCCACCGCCGGCTATCACGTAGAACACTTCGTTGTTGGGAGCGCTCTTGTCACCATCTGTCGCTTCCACTTGAGTCACAGAAATTCCTGGGACACGAACATTTCGAGGTTGTCGTTGTTGCTGTCGATGTAATTGTTTAGGTTGTTTTTATTGTTGCCTGGTTGGAAAATTGCTTGATGAGCTAGACGTTTAGACGGACAGATGGGATGAATGGATAGTCCACTGACTAGTTTTTTTGTTGTTGCGCTGCTTGTGTGGCATGTAATTTTGTCCTTTAGTCAATTATTTGGTCAGCACAGTAATCAGTCAGGCGTACCCAGGTTAGCCAGCCTCATCTGGTCTCTCATTGTTCTTTCCCCTTCTCTCTCTTTCTGTGTGTGTGTGTGTGTGTGTGTGTGTGTGTGTGTGTGTGTGTGTGTGTGTGTGTGTGTGTGTGTGTGTGTTTGCGTTAGTGTGTGCACATGGTGATTTTGTGTGCCTGTGTGAGTGTGCGTACATATATATATATATATATATATATATATATATATATATATGTGTGTGTGTGTGTGTGTGTGTGTGTGTGTGTGTGTGTGTGTGTGTGTGTGTGTGTGTGCGTGCGTATGTGTGTGTGTGTGTGATGTGATGTGAAGGTGTTTCCTTTCTCTATTACTTAACCATGAACAAAAAGAATCTACAAGTCCTTGAAAGGAATGCTTCAACAGAAAATTTTTTACCAGTACTTGAATGCTTTGAAATTGCAAGTTGATAAAAACAGCTGTACCTCGTCCGTCCTCCATTTTCTGTGACGTTGCCCCTGTAATTCCTCGCACTGAACATAGGGGCTTCATCGTTTACGTCCTGCCGAAAACAATAACGTCACATCAGTTTAGCATTTTCTCTCAATCTACATGCAAGCGTAGGCAGTTCTACGATACTGATGCCTTTGGTCATCCCTTGATGTTACGCAAAAACGTATTCTTTCATGCAGAAAAAAAAAATCTGATGGCTAGATCATTGAGTTATCCACAGATGTTCTTTTTAAAGAAAACGTCTAGCTTCGAGAGACGTCTGTTTATCTCCCTTTGATCATATGTCATTCCACCTTGATAATGGTCGATTGTATTCCTGGATAAAACATAAGTCATGAATACTGCCGTTGGTTACACTGATACTTGTGTGACCAGACAACCGCAGCGTCGCTGATCATGTCAAACTACTTTTGAGGATTGCATCTGGATTAACTTTAGATCTATATCTATGTGAGAGCAAATTTTCCCTCATTAACTTGGTGACCAAATGACGTAAAACACCCACCTGCACTGTGACAGTCACGTTAACAGATCCTGTCAGGTGGGGTGAACCCTGGTCTGTTGCCAGGACCACAAGATTGATGACGCCATTATCACTCAGAGCTTCGTAGTCCAGAGAAGTGGTCAGCATCAGAAGTCCAGTAGAAGCGTTGATGGAAAAGTTGGATGACCACTGGGAGGTGGGGGACAGGCTGTAATGGACTCCTTTGTTCTCCTCTGTCCCATCAGCGTCTTGAGCCTGAAACAGTCAAAAGGCAGGCACGAAAACAAAGATAGAAATAAAAAACGAATTAAAGAAAATATTAAAATATGCAGAAAGGAGCAGGAAAGGAAGAAACAAATAAATATAAACGAGAAAAGAATGTATGAATTAAAAAAGAAAAATCAGAAGATAGTAACGAAAGAACACAGTCAGAAAAGAAAAAAAGAAATCTTTAACACACACACGCACACACACACACACACACACACACACACACACAACAACAACAACAACAACAACAACAACAACAACAACAACAAAACAGAAAGTTGAAAAAAGAAATGCACAAACAACGGATGATTATCTGAATTAGGTGGTGGAAGACAGACAAACTGCAAGGAAAATGTAATCTCCGAAACGCAAGCATAGAATGATAAACAAACAAAAGAAAATCAGCAACAACAAACACACAGAGAGAGAGAGAGAGAGAGAGAGAGAGAGAGAGAGAGAGAGAGAGAGAGAGAGAGAGAGAGAGAGAGAATTTACTGTCACTCCCACCAAAAATAGCAATGACCAGAAACTGAGACGTGAGCCAGCGTAGCAAACACACGTACTTCAACTCGGACTCCACGCTCAAAATCCATGTGGTTCTCGACAACGAAGGCTTGGTACTCGGGTCGGACGAACCGGGGTGTATTGTCGTTGAGGTCAGTCAGAGAGATGGTCAATGGCACCGAGTCCCTCAGTCCTCCAATGTCCGTGGCCTCGACGGTCAGCCGGTACTGCTGACGTGTCTCATAGTCCAGCTGGGCCTTGGCCACGCTGACCTGACCCGTCAGGTTGTTGATGGAAAACCTGATGGAGTCCACCAGTTACTTTTGTTAACAGTCATAAGCATCAGTGGAAAATATGCATTATGTAGGTATTTGGCTCTGTGAATGTTCTTAGAATTTGCTTATGTACTCCCAGCTCGCGCGCACAGACACACACACACATTCTTGTCGCTCGCAGACATCCTCCACAAATGGCTTTCTTCATCAAAATATCAATTTGTTATTGATTTCAGGTATCTGATGCATGCGTGTTGAATCTCGTTTATTTCCTATATTGTTAGTTCACAATTTTAGTTGACAATTATGTTTATAACTTGATAATCATTGAAGTTTAAGTAGATCGTATTTAGCACTATTTTTAACGATTACAGCATTTACTGGTTAATTCCATTCATCGGCATGACAGTCATCGTAATCGACAAACAGCAGGAGAAGAATAATCGATTATTGTTATTCTAGTTACTCTTATTTTGTGCGACATCATTACTGTTAGTAGTGGGCGTCGTAGTAGTACTAGTAGTAGTACTGCTGTTGCTATTGTTGGTGTTGTTCTACCTGTTGTCACATGTGTGCTCCCGTCCTTGTTCTACAGCGATTGTGTTTTTTTTTGTTTGTTTTGTTTTCTGCTTGTTCTTTTTGCAATTTTGTTTTAATTTTAGATTTACCAGGAGAAGCAGCAGCATCGCTAGTAGTCTTTGATTTAATAAATACAGCTGTTATTATCATAGTTGTTACAATCATAACGTTGTAGCCGTAAAGCGGCTCCTACCGCTGTCTTTGTTGATACAATTGTGTGGTTGTTTTTCATTATCATTAACATCAATAACAACAGCAAAAAACAATGACAAAAACAACAATACTGCTCCTACTACTACAACTACTAATGATAAAAATAAAGATGGTGATAGTCATACTGGTAATAACAACAATAGTAATGCTATGAATAATGCTTAAGACATTATTTTGAGCTGCATTTGCAATAAAAATAATAACAACGACAAAGATGCTAAAAACAACAATAATAATCATCAGTATGATGCTAAAGCAGCTGTTCGAAACCCCTTCCATTATGCTGCTGTTTGTTTCTCGTTCTTATGCTGCCGCTACTGTTTCGCATGACAAACTACTCTAATCATATCATTAAAACCCTTTATCATACTGATATTCTTCTTCTCGACGTTGTGTTGCCGCTTCAGGTCTACAGAATGTCACGTTCACAGCGAAACCCATGGTTTACTTACACACCGTCACCTCCTTGAAGGGAGTAAAAGAAGGTGTTGAAAGGCGGCTTGTCTAGATCTGTAGCCTGAAAGACAAACAAACGAAAAAAAGTAAATGTTTTTCATTTCAGCATCTACTGCTTTTCACTTCTACCTGGGAAATGGATCATTACGCCTTGAAGGGGACGGTGGGGTGGGACAATTACTGGATCATTCTCCACCCTTTATCGATCGTCCCTCCCGAAGCCCAACCCCCTTACACCCATCTCCACCACTCCTGCACACCGTTAATTCTCGCCTTATATAAAGTTGTTTTTGTACTCCCAGTTCTTAAAGAACAGGGAGTAGTTTACAATGGGAACGAAGAAATGCTGTCTGTGTGTCTGTGTGCCTGTCTGTGTGTCTGTCCGTGGTCAATATGTGTTCCACTCGTTCCAGACAAAACGTCTAAGCCGATCTTCCTGTAAATTTGTTGGTATGTTCATTGTGGGTCACGGATGATGCCCGATGTTTTATTTTACCATAATAGCCGATTATAACGGCCCCAAACGGTTTTCCTTCTTTATAGAATATCTCAGAAAGTACCTGGTCGATTTATAAGCGGTTATATGCTTTGCATCTTTTTTTTTCCAAGTTGGCAGTAGACGACCACCTGGGAGTCATGACCTGGATGCGGTCCGGCCCCCTTAGAGTGTAAGAGTTTCAGGGCCGAAACACTTGTCTGAGAGGGTTTCATCTCTGAAGACCTGCAGTCAGGCTCCCCCTAGTTTCTTCCTACTAGCCCTGTGACTGCCAAACCTTGCCGATAACAGTAGTATGCACAGATTTCAGGGATGGAGTCCACTTGCTACAATTTGTGTGGACGCTACAGGTGTAGTTGCTTCCCTTGAGCAAACTTAAACAGTTACATACATGTGAAAGAGGACAAGGCAAACAGTAATCTGATCAGCCCGTCCACTCTCATCACTAGGATTCAAAGTCTCTCAATGAATTACTATACTGTCAGTTCAATTCTGGACATGTTGCTTGTTGTCCAGCCGATCACACAGGCCGTGTCAGAATTGAAACTCTGGTTAAAATTAGCAATAGACACTTGTATCATGGTCCTATCCAGAGAGAGGAGAGACGAGAGAGGAGAGAGTGCGGGAGAGAGAGGAGGAGGAGAGAGATGGGAGGAGTAGAGAGCGAGAGAGAGACGAGGAGGAGAATGGAGAGAGGAGAGAGAGGGAGAGAGAGAGGTAGGGAGAGGGGGGGGGGGGAGATGGACGAGAGAGTGTGGGAGAGAGAGAGAACAGACAGAGATGAGAGACAGCCCGCGAGAGTACGGAGAGAGAGAGAGAGGGAGGGAGAGAGATGACATGAGAGAAGAGATGGGGGGTGAGGGATGAGAGAGGAGGACAGGAGAGACCAAAAAGAGGACCTTATGAATGGAGGAGATCCAGAGCGAGTGGCAGACACAGAGGATAGTTTCCGTAAGATATAAAACCGACCCCGAGAGAGAGATGACAGAGAGATGAGAGAGAGACAGAGAGACAGGTGTACAGAATTTGGAGAGAAGAAGGAGAAGGAGTACAGAAACATGACAGTGACAGAGGGGAAAGGAACGAGTTGGAGCGAGGAGAGGATGAGGAAGGAGAGAGGGAGGAGACCAGGTGAGGCGGATACGACACAGGAGCCACACACAGGGACAGAAGACAAGACACGGAGGACACGACCAGGCAGGGGGGGCTGGAAAGGGCACAGGAGGAGGTAGGAGAAGGGAGAAGAGGTGGGTAGTGCTCGAACGAGAGAGAGAGGGGAGAGAGAGGAGAAAAACATGGGAAGACCAGATGAGGAAAAGAGAGGGAAGGAAGAGAGGGAGGAGAGAGGGAGGGAGAGAGAGAGAGAGAGGAGAGGGGAGGAGAGAGGAGACAGGAGAGAGGAGAGGAGACGAGGAGAGGAAGGAGGACTGGAGAGGCGAGAGATGAAACCAGAGAAGAACAGGGGAGGCATGGGAAGAGGGGAAAGAGGAGCGAGCAGAGGGACGAGAAGGAGAGAGAGATGGGAGCAGAGGGCAAAATGGAGGGAGATCGCGTAGAGGGAAACCAGAAAGACAACAGGACCAGACAGGTTTATGCTAAACATGGGGGGGAAGAAAAGCGAGCAGTATTGTGAGTTGAAGTTTGCGAACCAGGATGGAAAGAACATTACTGATACCAGGGTTATCATGGTTTGTTTCGTAATAACCAACCCCGACTGTTTTTGCTAACAAATGCGAGGCATAGTAAGGTATTTGGAACAATGTTGCCATGATTACCATGATGGTTATATGATAATAATCATCAAAAACGGCACCCGCATGGTCATCTAACCCACACACAACACACACATCACACACACCACACACACACACACACCACACACAAACAGGGACAAGTACATGCTCGTACCACTGAATAATGGGTTAGTGCTCGGAAAGAAAGACTGAAGGAGAGATGATGGGCAGAAAAACAGTAGGAAGAAAAACAGTAAGAAACCATCCTGAAAAAAGAAAGAGAGAAGAAAAAAAAAGATGGAGGAAAGAAATCTGAGAAGAGATGATAAGGAGAGGAGAGAGAGAGAGAGAGAGGAGAGAGAGAGAGAGGAAAGAAGGAGGGAGAAGCGAGCAGAAGGGAGAAAGAAGAGGGGGAGAGGAAGAGAGCGAGAGAGGAAAAATGGTACGGTGAGAGAGAGAAGAGTGCACACAGTGAGACGAGAGAAGAGGGAGAGTAGGAAAGAAACCAGAGGAGAGAGAGAGAGAGAGGAGAAGAGGGAGAGGAAATGGTAAGGGGGAGGGGGAGGAGAGAAAGAGATGAGGGCGTGAGAGAGAGAGGAGGAGAGAGGAGGAGAAGAGAGTTCAGATTGGGAGGAGAAGTCAGGCATAGAGAGAATCGGGAGACTGCGAGAAGAGAGGAGAGAGAAGAGAGAGAAGGGAGGAGAGAGATGAGAGAGTGAGGAGAGGAGAGGACCGAGGAAAGAAGGGGGAAGGGAGAGTGAAAGGAGAACTAGTGGGAAGATCGAGAAAGAGGATTCTTATTTTCGCGATGTGTGTCGAGGAGGAGTGAAATGGGGAGTATGTCGTTCGAGACAAAGGGCCATCTCAGGGCTGTCAAACAGATACTGATTGATTGATTGATTGATTGATCTTTAATATGCAAGGATGAAGATTTTGGGCCAAAGCGTAGTCTTACAATCTGTCCTTGTCATGCATACATTATTTGAACATATATCATTCATACTGAAGAGAGAGAGAGAGAGAGAGAGAGAGAGAGAGAGAGAGAGAGAGAGAGAGAGAGAGAGAGAGAGAGAGAGAGAAAAGAGAGAAGGCAACTGTTCCATGTGCAGAAACAACCGGGGCACACAAGCCAAACCAGAGCACTAGTTACCTGAACATCAATCACCACAGAAGAAACATTCTTATTTTCCGGGATGTGTGTCGAATACTCAGACACCGTGAAATGGGGAGTCATGTCGTTCGTATTGTTGATGTTCACACGGACGGAGGCATTTGTCTTGTAGGCACTGGCTCCTTGACTCTCCGCAAAGACCTGATCATAAATATGATATGGTAATACATTTGGGCTTTCATGCCTTCGATTTACAGAAAGACAGTAAGAATATCTGTTCTGATGTAAACTAGTTACGTTAAAAACATAGACTTGCGTTAAAGGGAAGAAAACATGAAGGATTTCTGTTTATTCATCTATCGGTATATCTATGTACGTATGTGCAGGTATGTATGTATGTATGCATGTATACACATGCAGAAACATATGCACATGCAAATGTGTGCGTGCGTGTGTGTGCGTGCATGCGTGTGCGTGTATATATATATACATATACGGGGAGACATATCACACTCTTGCTGATGGGCGAATTTTTCTTCGTCTCACAACTTTTTTTAAACAGACATAATGAACTACTCTAGCTTCTCGATGGTCTTCTAGCTTCCAACCTTTTTTTTTTACTCAGTATCTAGCTCCTCGATGGTCTTCTAGCTTCAAACATTTTTTTTTTTAAATCAGTATTAATGCAGCTGGTAACACACAAAAAGTGTGCTTCAAAAAGATATTTAAAAGGAAAACAAACAACAGAAACAAACTGCCGGCAGCAATTTCCAGCAGCTTGTACAAAAATGACCAAGTTACGGACTTTCCTTGAAAGACGAAAGAAACAACCACAAAACAAACAAACAAACAAGCACAAAAACACAACTAGACACCTAGTACAGACTTGCCTTGAAGCGAAGAAACCGCTGATGTTCATAGTCGAAGCAAGAGGTGTGGGCCACACTAATGACAACAGTGGCCTCAGCCCGGGCAGTCGAAGGCGAAATTCTCAAACAGTTGGTCGACAGAGACAGGCGAAACTGACTGTTGGTGCCCTGAATTCGAAGAAAAAGTACAGATCAATAACTATCATGTTGTTCCTGGATTTTTTTACCCATTCATTCTCGCATTTTTGTTTTCATTTACTTTCCTTTTTCATCTTGCTGTTCCTTTCTCTGTTCTTTCGTCGTCTTTTCCAGCCTTTCTGATATTCTTCCTTTCTTTGTGTCGTTTTTCTCAGTGTTTGAATCTGGATGGATGGAGAGAGAGACACACACACACACACAGAGGGAGACAAAGAGAATCGTGTCATGTTGTACATGCTGTTCATAACTCTGCCGTTTATGAGAGCCAATTCTTGTTTGGTAAAAGAAAGAACAAAAAGGTAAAGAAACAGACAAATAATACAAGGAAAAGACACAAACACTGATACATCCAAGAAGGCCTAGAAGAAATGAACCTACTTAAAAAAAGAACAGACGATAGGCAGAAAAAAACGCAGATCAGAGAGACATCACACACACACACACACACACACACACACACACACACACACACACACACACACACACACGCACTGACTGACTGACTGACTGACTGACTGAAACCATTTGCTGTCAGATTAACATAGTGTTGTACTAACATTTTAAAAGGATAAAAACCTAAATAAATAAATGAGAAAACGAAAATAATACAAAATAACATCTGAAAGACATAAAAAAAATAAAGGAAAAATTAACAGGGAACATTTAACATTTGTAAGTAGAATAATAAAATCATAAATTGTAACAATAAACCAAATTACATCTTAAAAGTACTGAGAATCAAAAATCTCTCTCTCAATCTCTCTCTCTCTCTCTCTCTCTCTCTCTCTCTCTCTCTCTCTCTCTCAGAGAACACCATAAAACACACACACACAATTGCAGAGAGAGAGAGAGAGAGAGAGAGAGAGAGAGAGAGAGAGAGAGAGAGAGAGAGAGAGAGAGAGAGAGAGAGAGAGAGAGAGAGGAGAGACAGAGACAGACAGACCGGCAGACGCAGAAAAGGGGACAGGACGGACAGAGACACGGAATCCCACCGACACAGGCAGAGAACAAACAAAGACTACGGAAAAACAATAAAACAAAAGAACAACAAGGACAACAACAACAACAACAACATTAACAACACAGTAGACACAAAAAAACTCGGGAACTAACCTTATCCGGGTCAGAGATGCTGACAGGCAGGGGCAAATGGATAGGGGTACCTTCCGGAGAGTTCTCCAGGAGGCTGGCGCTGTACACGGAGGAGGAGAAGACAGGCGGGTGGTCGTCCACGTCCCTGATCTGTACGTTGACTGTGCCTTAGGATCAGAACGAACAGGTAAGTCGGTGACATAAGCGGTGACTGGCCCTCCGAGTAGAGAATGAGGTGATGTTGTCAACACGCTATCACTCCTGACTAAACATGGGAAGAGTGTTTACATCCACATAAGGCATTTAGAGAAAGATGAAACAATGATAAAAAAAACTGAGTTTTTCTTTTTTTTTCCATTTGGAAGATGATGTAGTATAATCTTATACAATGTTATACAGTAAGCATTTGATAAAACATGTACTGTAATGTACTATTAAAAAAAAAAATATATATATATATATAAGATTGCATATGATGATGCATTATAATGTGGTATAAATATGATATGATATAGTATAGTATGATATAATGATAATGTAATATAATGTGATATGATATGCCATGCTGTGATATATGACATGATGTAATATAACATGATATAAGATGTGATGAAATATAATGTGATGTGATATAATATACTATGAAATAATTTAATATAATGTAATATGATACATTGTGGTATGATATGATATGCCATAATATAATACAAATACAATGTAACATAATATAACATAACATAAGATAGCATAGTAAAATATGATATAATATAATATCATAATATCATATAATGTAATACAATATGTCATTTCATATCATATCGCATCATATATCATATTGTATTAATCAATCTACATTGTATATCGTATAACGTAATGCAGTATAACATAATTCGATACATATATATAAGTGTAATTATTATATCATAACCTGGCATAGCATAGCATTACATAATATAATATCACATAGTATAGTGTAACATAAACATAGTATAACACAATATACCATATCGCAACCATTGTTTAATTTTACATTACACCAACGTGACCGTGTGACAATGTAAAGCAGCAAATTATCTGCTTTAGTACCATGTCACATGGAACAGTATCGCTTCTACTATGGATATCCCATACATCCAATCAGCTCATAGACAAACCCAGAAAAAGCCTGTGGTAACTGATCTTTTTTATTCTTGTCAGTTTGCTTTGGGTGCGGGGAGGGGCGCGGGGGGTGGGGGTGGGGATCGTGTAGAATAGGGCGTGTCTGGGGAGGAGTTAGAGGGAAGCTTGGATGGGAAGGGTGGCGGATTGGAAAGAAGGGGACTCATAAGAATGTTGCCCATGGAAAACATTCTGTTCATTTGCATGACTCGTTGCTTTAGTGGCTCAGAGATGCTGTACCGACTTCGGAATCAAACTTTACGACTTCAAGTCCAGTTGGCGCCAAACGTTAAAAACTGGCTGTTTGAAAAGCTCCTCCACCTTCACTTGTGGTGCCGGTGGTGTCAATGCAATGCCAGATATGTCCCTTTCCCTACTCCTCTGGGACAGAAGTTATCCCCGTCTGCCTTATCACGTCAAGAAGGCGTGGGCGTTTAACCTGACTAACCTAATCACGATCATACTGACCTGTGGCCGTCTGGACAGCTGCCGAGTTGCCGGGAGCGTTGGTATCCCGCACGAGGATGACCAGTTTGGCAGTCTCCATCATCTCTCGGTCTAGCGCGTGTTCACGATGATGGTGCCGTTTGTTGATTCAACGGAAAAGGCATTCTGCAATAAACAAGAGCAGTTAACTCGTTTAGAAACACACACACACACACACACACACACACACACACACACACACACACACACACACACACACACACACACACATATACACACACACACAAGCCAGGAGCGCGCACTCACACACACGCATACACACACGCGCGCGCGCGCTCGCACGCACACACACACACACACACACATACACAGGTAAACACACACATGCACGCCTACAACACCACAACCAACACCAACAATGACATCAACAACAACACTAATGACAACAAACCGTTCCACCTTTTTCCCCAAACTACAAAATAAAATCCTCAAACCACGCACCTGCAGCACAGATGTGTTCACGCGCTGCAGGTTCTCGTCATACCCCGAAGACTGGTTCCACAGCACCCTGTAACGAAGCCGCGCGTCCTCGTCGTTGTCCACAGCCTCAAAGCCGTACACGCTAGTCCCAGGCCCTCGCCCCTCCGCCACTGTCACCGAGACCTCCCGGCGGCACGAACCTCGGGACGTCGTCGTTGACGTTCTCCACGTGGATGATGACGGTGGTATTGGCCGTCTTGGGAGGCGATCCCTTGTCTACAGCCTGCACGATCAGGGTGTAGGCGGCCTTGGCCTCTCGGTCGATGTCACCCAGGGTGCTGAGCTGACCCGTGCTGCTGTCCACTTTGAACTTGTCGTTGCCACCACTGGCCAGCAGGTAGAAGACTTCGTTGTTGGGCGCGCTGCCGTCCTCGTCCTCGGCATGCACGATGAGCACGTCAGTGTCTGAAGTCACCAACAAGCAAATAAACAGGAAGATAGACAACAGCAGGTAGACAACAGCAGGTGAACTTCCGCTCGTTTCCGTCTTTATCTGTATGTACAAATTATAAGCAGTGACACACCTCTATATGTCATGGTTCAGTTTTTTCGCCCTTTGCACCCACCAGAAGATCCCTTTGGAGTGAAAGTCTATATGTGTGTATCTGCGTGAGATAGAATGTTAGTTGTAAACATTGTGGGTTTGGCTGTGTTCGGTACGTACTTACATACACACATATTCGTATACATGTCTGTACACATATCAAAATCTACTTATTTGTGTGTGCTTGCGTGCGTGCGTGCGTTCCGACATAATCCTTGTTCACTCAAGTAGGTATATGTTTTGACATTTTCCCTTTATGACAGAACTATAGTTATTATATGACAGATTTTATGGCAGCGGGAATCTGTTCGAAAGATATATCTCTTTTACACCATCTTTAGACATGATTACAATAATTATTGCGAGTGTTAGAGAACAGAAGCAGTTCATGATCATGCACACGTCTGACTAACGTCCGGTTTTAATCAAAATTCAAAACAGTGAATAAGATCCCCAAAAAAAAGAAGAGAGAGAGAGAGAGAGAGAGAGAGAGAGAGAGAGAGAGAGAGAGAGAGAGAGAGAGAGAGAGGGAGAAAACATTATTGAATACAGGCCCAGAGTTACGTGACCTTAATTATAACTCAATACGCACATGAGATCTGTCATCAAGAAGAAGAAGAATAAGAGGGTGGAGGAGGAGGAGGAGGAGGAGAGGAGGGGAGGGGAGGAGGAGGAGTAAGAGGAGAACAAGAACAAGAACAAGAACAAGAAGAAGAAGAACAACAACAACAACATCAACATCAACAGCTACAAAAAAACAGCAGCAACAGCAAAGAAAAAAAAAGACAAGATGATAGGGCTGCAAAAGAAAAAAAAAGAGGAAGAAGCAGAAGACAAAAACGAAGAAGAAGAAGAACAGAGAAGAAGAAGAGAAGAAGAAGAAGAAGAGAAGAGAAGAAAAAAACAACAACAGCAGCAGCAGCAGCAGCAGCAAAACAAACTGCATCAACAACAACACAAAAAAAGAAGATGCAGAAACAGACATGGACTGACTTTGGCTTCCTTCGGTGACATTTCCAACGTAAGTGATGTGATCAAAGACGGGTACACAAGTCGTTCATGTCCTGAAAGTACAGACAATGCACGAAACATTCAGGACGAAAGGCAAAAGACATTTACAGCTCTAAAAGAAATGTTAAATGTAATGATTGGAGACCTACTGAAAATAAGCCATAAATGCAGTGCACTCAAACGCATTGGGCAAGTCTGTTAGCCAGGTTGACTGCCTTCACATACACCTATGTGTGCGTGTCTGTATGTAAACTTTCAGCGCACGCATGAATCTGTGCGTGCGCGTGCGTGCGTGCGTGCGTGCGTGCGTGCGTGCGTGCGTGCGTGCAGCGTGTGTGTGTGTGTGTGTGTGTGTGTGTGTGTGTGTGTGTGTGTGTGTGTGTGTGTGTGAAACAAAAAGAGAAAGGGAGAGAGAGACAGAGACAAAATCAGAAAGAAAGACGTAGACAGACAAAGGCAGAGAGAGAGAGAGAGAGAGAGAGAGAGAGAGAGAGAGAGAGAGAGAGAGAGAGAGAGAGAGAGATGAAAAAAGCGTTAACATATGCAGTGAGCTGTGCCAGTGCATTTGATGTTTCGTTATGAACAGCCACATGTTTGTTTTTCTATCTTTTTCTCATACATATTCTCTATATCTCTCTGCCACACACACACACACACACACACACACACACACACACACACACACACACACACACATACATATACACACACATGCACACACACATTCATTGTCCTTGAATTTTATATGAATCATAATATAGAAATTGTCAG
>JADBJO010008187.1:50000-60000 GCA_016801955.1 Conus betulinus | reverse complement strand
CCTTTCCGTCTTCACATACTGAACAATTCCTGTATACCTTGACAGTGGTCACGGTTGTTCCCATGTGGGTTGATTCATTAATGTTGGCTGTGTATTCATGACGCTGGAATTGGGGTAGATTGTCATTCATATTGTTGATGTGGAGAGTGACGTCACAATAGGTGGTCAGACTGGAGTTCTTGGTACCCACGGCCCAGATCTTTATTCAACAGGAACAAGAACAAAACCACAGTCATAAATGAATGAATGTGCGAACAGTTCCAGCAGATCTTTATTCAATAGGAACAAAAACAAAACCATAGTCATAAATGAATGAATGTACGAATAGTTCAATCAATAAAAAACTGGAAAGGACTGTTAGAGAAACAGGACAATGTCCAAATGTAACAAATTACAACATACACGTGCATACGCACGCGCACGCACACGCACACACACACACACACACACATACATACACACACTCTCTCTCTCTCTCTCTCTCTCTCTCTCTCACACACACACACACACACACACACACACACACACACACACACACACACACACACACACGCACTCCCCTAAGCCCAACTCTCTCTCTCTCACAGCCACACACACACACACATGTGCACACACACACACACACACACACACACACACACACACACACACACACACACACACACACACACATTCCACGACGCATGATCTTTGCGTTCGTGAGCCATGTGTAGCCTTAAGTTCCTCCTGCTCTTGAAGCTTCCTACCCTGTTCATCAAATAAGAAATGACAGTCGAAAACCCACCAACGTAACACGGCAACAGTGCCGTGTCTCGTCCATTGGGTTGTCTTCAAACGATCAGATTCTGAAATAACAATTTCTCATGGACTCCCAGTAGATCGCGGATATTAGAAGGAATAACGTCACTGAGAGGGCGCAACAAATGTGACAGCCAAAACTAATCAGGAAAAAAGCAGTCCTTCGCTAAGGACAATACCCACAAACCTGGAAATGTAGCGAAGCGTGTTTCTCGTAGTCCAGCAAGGTGCTGTTGGAACCCACTCTTAGGACCACCACAGTGGAACCAGAGGCAGTGGAGGGCACCACTTCTATCGTAGAGCTCACATTCTCTGTCACCCTCAGTCGGAATTCAGCGTTCTGGCCCTGCACACAGATGACGTCGGCTTTTAAATGTTGGTATTGACTCCGCTTAGTTCTGTGTAAGTATGCTGCTCGTTTTACGGACCGAATGCACGAACTCTAAGTTATAGTAATAACCATGTCTGGGGAAGCGGATGCGAAAACGCACCACGGGAGAAACAGACACACATTAGTAAAAATCTGATCCAGGCTGAAAAATGCAGACACACTCAGAAAGAGAAGACTGAAGAGAGAGACAGAGAGAAAGACAGACAGACAGACAGAGAGGGAGACAGGGGAGGGAAGGGATGGAGGGAAGGACACACACACACACACACACACACACACACACACACACACACACACACACACACACACACTGAGAGAGATTGGAGGGACCGACACTCAAGCTGAAAAATGGACTGAAGACGTATACAAGGAGACTGCAGACAGACATAAACAGTCAAACAAAGAGACACTAAACAAAAACACAACTACAAACTAACAAAAGAAAACAGCAACAAACCAGAAAAAGTAACCAGCGCCCCTAAGGCCAACACCGGAGACTGCCCTGTCCAAACCTACCTGGTCTCTGTCCACCACGGAGATCTGCGGCATGATGATGGGAACCCCCTGGGCGGCGTTCTCGTCCACCGACACAGTCAGGTTGCTGTTCGTGAACTCTGCCTATTGTCGTCCTGGTCCTTTACCTTGATTGTCACCGTGCCTGTGAAAACAGCGCAACAACGTTACTGCAGTAAGACACACACACACACACACACACACACACACACACACACACACACACACACACACACACACAATCTGTGGATAGCTAGATGATAGCTAGATGGATAGCTAAATAGTTAGCTAGCAAGCTAGATAGATAGATAGACAGATGGATAGATAGACAGATGAACAGATAGATACAGTTGCATAGATAGAAGATACATAGATTGATAGAATGATAGGCAGATACAGGCACAGAGAGAAAGGAAGAGCGAGAGGCGTGGGGGGGTGGGGGTGGGGAGGGAGTTATATATATGTTATGTTTGCTTTTGTGACAAACTATTGTTGCTAGGTAGTATTCCTCTACAAATACTGTCCGTGGTTACAGTATGACTACACTTTTGAATTAAGAGTCTCGGACTAAATTTTAATGATACTTTGTTTACGTACATCTCTCTCTCTCTCTCTCTCTCTCTCTCTCTCTCTCTCTCTCTCTCTCTGGTTTAAAAACGGTGGAAGAAACGTTTGTTAGCATTATGTGCTTTATATCTAATCAGAACATTCCGTACGACAACGACCCGTGTGTACGCATGCCCCTGTGCATATTAGCGGACTAAGAACGTGTCAAGCTCTCACGATCAGATGGGAATTCTTAAACGAGCCGGTGTAACGTTCTGAATCAATACCACGCCCAAAGACATCTTCGGCGGGTGAGAAAGAGCACGTGCCCAAACTCACATGCCGGGGAGAGAAAGTCGAGACCGACACCTCCACTGATTACAAAATCAAACCCCGTCTTTCAAATAATCGAACTCTTCAACACGACTAAGCATTGCAAACATGACTGACGGCACCTGAAATTGAAGGAATCACTTCCTGGTGAGTGTTTAGGGGGCATGGTCCAGAAACGCTCATGGAGATAATAACAAACGTGCCCGTGTCCACCTTCCTGTCACACTAAAGGGGAAAATGTTCGGGCACCTGCCCGCAAGTGATTCGCTCTTGACCAGAATAGCACGCCCATGAGTCACCATTTTTAAACAGGGGAAAAATCATACAAATGTTGATTTGTAACAGCCAGCGGAACACACTGCAGACAGCAAAGACCTGACACTTGACAGGCAGACAAACAGAACGCGCTTTGTATGTAAAATTAATTCATTCACGCACGCATGATTCCACAATCAAGACACTTCATTGAACCAGTTAAATCTTCCAGATGGCTCAGTCTGGGAGCAACTTCTCAGTCAGGCTTTGCGAGGCCCCGAATTTAGCTGGTGCACAGCAAAAACAAAAAAAAATAAAGAAATAAATAAGCCCATTGCATAGGTGGACTCTGTACAGTGTTAAACTGGCCCCCTTCCCCCACACTCTCTTGGAAAATCTGTGTCTCCGCGTACCATGTCCTCGTTACAGGCGTGAACGTTACAATTTGGCTGTAAGCTGCCCTTTCCCCTTTACCTGTGGCAATCTGAGGTCCAGTTTGTGATCTCTCATCCTGTACCTTCACCGCAAGCACCGCAGAATCCCAAGGTTTCCCTGTCCAGTATTCCGTTGATGCGAATAACTCCTGTAGATGCATCCATTTGGAACAGATTCTGGGGAAGAAAGTCATGTTGCTGGGGTGATGAATTTGTCGGAGACATATCAGTGGCGATCATGGATACGCTTTTGTGTCATACAGAAACGAAAAATACATCACGCATCGTCTCTCATATACGCATATGTGTGCATACGCAAGCAACACACACACACACACACACACACACACACACACACACACACACACACGCGCGCGCGCGCGCGCGCGCGCGCGCGCGCTCGCACACACACACACACACACACACAGTGAAATCCCTTACTGCTTACTGGAGCCATACCCCACCACCACCACGTCCCACCGTCCACCACGTAGCCCTTCTCAGTTTCATAATGTTAACAACTTTATCAAGCCTTGGCAACTGTTTAACTGTTGTTCGGTATTTTTTTTCCGGTTGGATATAGACACGAGTGTGTATTTCTCAAAAGTTTTCAAACTATTCCTTCATGTCTTCCTCGCTTTATCGATACAATAAGTTAACCACGGACTGATTTGTTCATACAGTCATAAAATTCATCAACACACTCATTTAACAATTAATCCATTCACATATCTACCAGTCCATCATTCATTTGCTGACCTACTTACTCCTTGATTCATTCAGCCATCCAGCAACACAACCATCTACCCATGAATTTGTCCTACTATCCAAGTATCACATCAGATTCACACACCCATCCATCTATCCATCATCCAGCCTCCACCTCTCTCCACTCATCTCGCACCCAGTTCAACGTCATTTTCATTGGCTCATACTCACACGAAGGCCCGCGGCACTCAGGGAACCAGAACTTGTGGTACCGTGGTTCCAGACTATGTCATAACGGAGCCGATGGTCAACGTCTTCATCCGTGGCCGCCATGGTGTATACGACCCCAGCGTCGTTCTCCTCCACATCCACAGACACAGAGCTGTGGACAAACTCCGGAGACACATCGTTCACGTCCGCAACGGCCACGCCCAAGGTGGCGGTGGAGGTGCGCTGAGGGAGGCCACGGTCAAGCGCTAGCACCACCAGAGAATAGTGCGGAACCTGCTCTCGGTCTAATCTGCGCGATACGATGAGCTGACCGCTGCGCTCGTCCAGGGAGAACTGGTCGTTGGCGCCGCTGCTGATGAGGTAGGTGACGTTGTGTTCGGGGAGGTGCTGTGTCGCCGTCGATGGCGTGGAAGGTGTGGACGAGCGTGCCTGGATAGATGATGGTATGAGATTGAGGCATAACTTAAAAACAGCGCCGTATTTAAATATTTGTTTTCTTTTAGCATTAGCACCTTTTCCCACCCAACCCAAACAGCTAATATTCAGATTCGATGCCTGCGTGTGTGTGTGTGTGTGTGTGTGTGTGTGTGTGTGTGTGTGTGTGTGTGTGTGTGTGTGTATGTATAGATATAGATAGATAGATAGATAGATAGATAGATAGATAGATAGATAAATAAACAGACAGACAGACAGACAGACAGGCAGGCAGGCAGATGGGATGGATGGATGGATGGATGGATGGATGGATGGATGGATGGATGGATGAATGAAATGAATGAATGAATGGATGGATAGATAGATAGATAAATTAATGGATGGATGGGTGAATGGATGGATAGATGGATGGGATGGATAGACAGATAGAAAGACAGATAGATGAATGGATGGATGAATGGATGGATAGATAGATTGATTGGACAAATGGATCGACAGACGGTGAAATGCATACATACATATATACATACGCACCTGCATGCACACACACACACACACACACCTACATACATATATACAATGAGCATACAGAGATAGACAGACAGAAAGACAAAGAGACAGACAGAGAGGGGGAAAGAAAGAAAAAAAAGAAGAAAGAGGGGGGGGGGGGGGGGGGGGGGCAGACAAAAAGACAGATAGACGGAGACACAAACATACAGAGACAGACAGACAGAGACTCAGACAGACACGTAAATACAAACATCGCCAGAGGCTGACAGACAGACGAACAAGTCAATTCCTATTGTTTATAGCCCAGCCGACAACAGAGACCATATCGGGCTGAGACTGATTTACGGACAGAAATACAGAGGTATACAGGAAAAAAATCGAGAGTGATAAGAAGGGAAGGGAAGAAAAGCAAACATGAGAAACAGATGGAAGGAAGAAGACAATATTGTACCATACGGTTCGCAGTCTACACGGCCTCCGTTGGGTAGATTTTTTGTTTAGCTGTCTCACCGTCAGGGCTCCTCAGGGGCATTTCTTCCACCCTCCTCATTCTGACCGTTCTCTACATAACAGTACCAAGCCCCGTCCCGTGAAACCCCCAAGCACTGCCAGTCCCCAGGAAGTTGTCATTGTCGTCGCCGTCAGGAAGGTTACCAAAGGAGACGCTGCACTGCTACCGAGTCACTTGTTTGGTGTTCGGTGGTGACTGATTTGATCAAAACTATACAGGCCATTTTGATAAATCCCATACCGACAATAAAAACTACATAGTTAACAAACCAGTGTGACGAGGTATCCCCTGTAGAGGGCGCCAGCACGTCCACACCTTGATAGTCTCCATGAACTGGCCCGTACCGAAGACGTTTGAGCTAAGTCACCACGGGGTGGTTGACATGGGAGTAAAACTAAAACTTGGATCACTGGGAGAAATGGACAGGAAGGGCCAAATAATTTTACACACACTCACACACACACACACACACACACACACACACACACACACTTACTAACACACACACACACACACACACACACACACACACACACACACACACACACACACACTTAGTAACACACACACACACACACACACACACACACACACACACACACACACACACACACACACTTACCAACAGTAGCGTTTTCCAGGACCGACACTTCGCCTAAGGTGGACCCGGCAGAAAACTGCGGGGCGTGATCATTGACGTCCAGAACGTGGACCTCCACAGAAGCTGTCGAGCTCCTGCCACCTCCGTCTCTCGCCTGAACGGTAAGGGTGATGACACTGGAGCTGAGGGACTCTAGGTCCACCGGAAAGGTGACGTCCAGAACACCAGAATACTGATGTCGCAGGCTGAAATTGGAGGATAGTCCTGGAGGATGGCTACCAAGGATGGCATAACTGACGTTGCTATTTGGAGTGCCAGGCTTGTCTCCGTCCAGCGCCTGCAAGGCATTGTGGATGATGGTTACATCCTCATCCTCATCATTATCATCAAAATCATCATCATCATCATATCATCGTCGTCGTCGTCATTATCATTATCATCAACAGCAACAATGCAGATAACGATAATAACAATTTGTCGCAACTGTATCAAAAAACTTGTTTAAAAAAAATCATCATACCAATGAACATCGTCATCATCGTCGTCATCACTATCGTCATCAATGTCATCATCACAATTAAAAAAGGGAGGGAAAAATGCATTTAAGGCTCACATACGACACTTTCGAAGCAAAATTTAAAAACAAACAAACAAACAAAAAAAACATAACGGAGCTGGAAATAAAAGCATTACATCATCGTCGTCGTCGTCATTATCATCTTCTTAATAAGTCATAAAAGTCTGTCACTCTTATCACTGTCCATATTATCGTAAACACAAGAGAGATACGACCTTCAGGGCTTGCAGGTAAGATCCTCTAAATCCACGGTAAGAGTAACGCAGCAGGAAAGAAAAACACTGGATAATGAAGTACCTCATTATAACATCTTTCATGTGTTGAGATCGTTGACAGGGTTTTTTTTTTTTTTCAAGCGGTGACTAGCCATTTTTGTATTCGACTAAATTTTGAATGTGTAATACAAACTTTATTTTGCCTACGAGTTCATTTCTTTGGCACTCGTTTCAACATAAGACATCAAAAGGCCCAAGGTACAGGAAAAATAAAAACAAAAATCCACTACAGAGTGTAGTCCAATTGTTGTCGATTCAAGATGATTACTACAAATTATATGCTCATATGCGCGTTTTGTTAACTAATAATGTTTAGCTGCCATGTGACTCTTGACTTTGAATGTCCATTGCTTTTTGCTCTTACTATGACGCCATTCCCAACCCCCTCCCTTATCTTCTTCCGCACTCTCTTCCATCTTGTCTTCCCCAACACACACACACACACACACACACACACACACACACACACACACACACACACACACAGAGAGAGAGAGAGAGAGAGAGAGAGAGAGAGAGAGAGGGGGGGGGGGGTCCCTCGTGTGTTAAAGAATTTTCGCATGAAAAAATCATAAACTGAAGACCAGACAATCTGTAGTCTTACATTCACAACCAGAGGTCTCTCAAACTCAGTGTGTTCTTCTTGGAGTGTGGCCACGTAGACAGGATGGTCAAACTCGGGCGACAGATCATTGATGTCCGTCAGAGCCACAGTGAGGAGCGCATTGCCCCGGCGACCCTCACTGTCGGAGGCCACCAGGGTCAGCTGGTAGGTGTTGGGCGGTGTGTCGTAGTCTGTAGTGCTGGTCAGCAGGGTGACCATGCCTGTGGAGGCGTTGACCGCAAACCTGGAACGAAAGTGCCGTGCCTCAAAGCCATGAAAACAAAATGAAAGGAACAGATGGTGTTCTGTAAAACCCATGAGCAAAAATAAGAAAAATATATATCCTTTTTTAAGGTCACAGAAACCTGCAATAGAATTGGTCTATTGTTTCTAAAAGCCATGGAAAACACGGACTTGAATACTGTTTTTTTTTTTCTAAAGCCATGGAAAAGAAAGGAGACAAAGGATGTTGTCAACGCTATTATGGAAAGGAAATAAAACAGGGTTATTGTTTCTCAAAGCTACTGAAGAAAGGAATTATATATTTTTCTTTTAAAACATATAAACATGTATTCCAAGTATTGTTTCTCAGAATTGTTGGCTAAAAGAGTCGAGTATCCTTTTTTCAGGGCCACAGGAAAAAGCACTGTTTTTTTTTTTTTTTTTTATTAAACCCCGTGTTTACAAAGCATACATCATTCTGGAAAAAAATGAGTGAAAACTATACAAACATAGAAAAGATCAGCACAAGCTACAACTTACACATTCTCTGCCCCCTGGTGAGAGTACGTAACTTTGTTGAACTCCACACTGCCGTCCTCGTCTGTGGCCTGTGAGAAGACAAAAGCAAAAGTCGACCATTATTTTACTGCTCAGCTTTCCGTTTGCTTTACAGGCAATTAGATTCACTTACTGCGCCAGGAGCGGATCGACCTTTTCATCAAGGAAAGGGTTACATCCAGGTTTAACGTGCGCACACACAAAAAGGTGATGTAACAGACGGGGAGAGTCGTCCCAGAGAGTGGAGGCTAAAAGAGCTCTCTTAAACTGCACACAGATTTCCGCTTCAGCAACAGTATAAGCGAAGTGTTTTATACTGTATGGCAACAGCCGGATTCGAAATCCAGTTTGTCTGCAAACTTGGTGCTGTTCCACAGAACCAAGCAGTCATCTAAATCCGAGAAGGAGGGGGTGGGTGGTTCTAAGTTCTGTTTTGTTTTTTTAAGAGGGGGTTTTGATTCGTCGAAAGAACGTCGTGTAAATCCGAGAAGGAGGGGGTGAGTGGTTCTAGTTTTGTTTGTTTTTTTTTTTTTGTTTGTTTGTTTGTTTGTTTTGTTTTTTAAGAGGGGGTTTTGATTCGTCCGAAAGAAAGTCATCTAAATCCGAGAAGAAGAGGGTGGGTGGCTCTAATTCGTTTTTAAGAGGGGGTCTTGATTCGTCCGAAAGAACATCATCTAAATCCGAGAAGGAGGGGGTGAGTGGTTCTAATTTTGGTTTGTCCAAAAGAAAATCCTTAAACGCTATAGGGGAAGCAGGGAAAGCAAATGCGGTCCCTGACGAGGAGTCGGGGCAGGAGGTATATTCTTACCACCGAACCAAAAAGTTGTTGAACGGGAGAAAGGGTACCCCCGCAACTTATTCTCGTTTACTAAATGAGATCAGGTATGCGAGACTCATTGAGCAAAGGAATACGCACAGGCGGGAGGGCAGGGGAGAGGGGTTATATAACTCGCAGAGGGGTTATATAACTCACAGTATTTTCTGATAATGTGTTTTTTTTTCGCTTTTTTTCAAAATTATGTTCTTTAAGAAGGTTACATTTTTTGAAAGGATGGGGGTCCTGTGAGGGGTGGGTGGGTGTGAGGAGGTTCGATGAAGGGGGGCGTTTGCAGGATGGATGAAGAAGGTAGGAGAGGAAGGGAAGGGAGGAAAAGGGATGCCGTGATGTTCAACCACTCCAGTCCTTTATGTTATTCTGCAAGACTTCGATGCAACTCTGGGGCGTTCATCCTCACTGATCCCTGTAGAATGGGACTTAGACAGTGAGACACGGCAACATACAGGACAGGTTACGGCGATTAAGCACTGGGAGAAGAGATTCTTATTTGCAGTCACACGTGTTGATTTCACGCATTCCAGAATAATTCGTCTTGTGTTCCTGTATGTGATACGGAAAGTTCGTCTGATGCATTTGTTTGCAAACACTTCGATTTTTCCCTCAAGTACTTCTGTCATTGTTCAGCTCTCGAATGAGTAAAGAATTCCGATGTGGCAAAAA
>JADBJO010008187.1:30000-42500 GCA_016801955.1 Conus betulinus | reverse complement strand
CATAGAACTGTTGTTACAACCATGATGTCATGTGGATTTATTGCACACACACACACACACACACACACACACACACACACACACACACACACACAGGGGACACATGCGCGCGCACACACACACACACACACACACACACACACACACACACACACACACACACACAGGGCGCACATGTGTGTGTGTGTGTGTGTGTGTGTGTGTGTGTGTGTGTGTGTGTGTGTGTGTATGTGTTTGAATTCGCAGTGGCTGTCAATCAAGATATAGCCGGACTACACAAGGAAGAATAAGGGGGAGCAAGATGTTACAAAGCAAACAAACAGTAGAACTTAACGAAATAAGAATGGAACGTTAATTTTTTGCGGAAGATGTTACAAAAACAAGTAAACAAACAGTTGGACTTAAAAAAAAACAAGAATGTAACTTTGAATAACGGAATTTTAATTTGTTTTGTCCGATATACATGATTACATTCCCATCAATTTGAAAGTAAATTGTCCGTTTCATAAAACCAGTTGATATTGATATGCATGTTGGTCTGTTTCTAATTTGAAAATCATCCAAACATTCGGTTTCTGGGGCTATTTCTGCTCTGCGTGTCTTTGTGTTGCCTGTCTTGTTAGCTTTTAGCACCGAAATTGTACTGCGATGAAGCACAGATGCAGGTTAAAAGAAGCGAGGGAAGGATATTCGCGAGTGATACATTACACCACATGAGACTAAAAACAACCGCTCATAGACTATTAACCACGGTTCTTTTCTAGCGGGGTGCGGGGGGGGGGGGGGGGGGGGGGGAGAGGGAAGGTCGGTCGGGATTGTGAATAGTGCGGGGGGGGGGGGGGGGGGGGGGGGGGGGGGGGGGGGGGGGGGGGGGGGGGGGGCAATGCCAAATGCCAAATGATACAGTTAAGCCGAGCATGTGCTAACGGCTCAGCTTTTATCATACAACTTTGGGCCTCTCGTCTAATTCAGATCATGTTTATACGGTATGGTATGGTATGACATGGTATGGTATAGTATGGCATGGCATGGTATGGTATGGCATGGCATAGCATGGCATGGTATGGTATGGGTGTGGATGTGGTATGGTGTGGTGTGGTGTGGTGTGGTGTGGTGTGTGTGTGGTGTGATGTGGTGTGTGGTATGGAATTGCATAATATAATGTGGAATGGTATGGTTTGGTCTGGTCTGGTATTATATGGTATGGTCTGGTCTGGTCTGGTATTGTATAGTATGGTTTGGTATGTTATGGTAAGACGTAGTTTATATGGAATGGTATGGTATGGTATGGTAAAATTATAGTATAGTATGGAATGGTATGGTATGGTATGGTATGATATGGCATGGTATGGTATGGTGTGGTATGGTATTATATGGTATGGTATGGTATGGTATGGTATGGTAAGGAAATAATTATATGGTCTGGTATGATCTGGTATGACATTTGCATGGTATGGTATGGTATAATAATATGGTATTGTATGGTAAGAAATAGTATAGTATGAAATGGCATGGCGTGGAGTGGTATGGTATGGTATGGTATGGTATGGTATGGTATGGTATGGTATGGTGTTAGATATAGTTTGATATGGTTAGTATGGAATGGTATGGTCTGGCATGGTATGGTATGCATGGTCTAGTATGGTGAGGTATGGTATAGTATGGTCACGTAAGGCGTGGTGATATATGGTATGGTATGGTATGGTATGGTATGGTATGGTGTGGTATGGTATGTAATGGTATGGTATGGTATGGTATGGTATGGTATGGTATGGAGTATTGTGGTATGGTGTGGTACAGTATACAGTACGGTAAGGAATGGTAAGGTGTGGTATGACATGGCATGGCATGATATAGTATGGTATGGGTGCTGTATGATGTGGCATGGAATGTTATATGATTGGTATGTCATTGCATAGGGTAAAGTGTGGTGTGGAATGTATAATATGGCATAGTATGGAATCACATATGGTATGGCATGACATGGCATGGTTTTCGTGTGGTATGGTATAATATCGCATGATGTGGTATAGTATGGAATCGTATGGCATAGTCTGGTCTGGTTGTTTGTCTGGTATGGCATTTCATGGCATGTTATTTTAAGAAATGATCTGGTATGATATATGACATAGTATGTTATGGTATGGTAGGTATATATCATGGAAACGTTGGCCTGCAATTTCAATCGTCACGACCGATTGCTCTCCATCGGGCGAGCGTATCGCCAGACCATACCGCTTTCCAATTCTTTTCTATTAGCCTATGGTTCTGTTTGCCTGTCAACGTGATTTTACCTCCACAAGGCTGCCAGGGACAACACCCACTGACATTGTATGTGCGCTACTAGCATGCTGCGTGTGGAACCTAGCTTTATTGTCGTAGTTGAAAGACTAGAGATCAGAAAACCACCGGAGGGTGGGGGGGGGGGGGGGGGGGGGGGGGGGGAGAGAGAGAGAGAGGAGAGAGAGGTGAGAGAGAGAGAGAGAGAGAGAGAGAGAGAGAGAGAGAGAGAGAGAGAGAGAGAGACTACTCTGTGAGAAACGAAAGCGCCGACCTGGAAATTCCTCCATTCAGAAGGGAATTGAGTTATTCCAAAGGCCACCTTTCCCATCACACTAACAGTCCTGCCCTCAGACACTTTGGCCCACCAGACCTGGTTGTACTTACAATGAGTGTGATCATCACAACAGCTGCCGCCGTCAGCCGATTCGGCGAACCGTGATCTTTAGCCACCACCCCAAGCTCCACTCTTCCTCGAGCAGTCGCCGGGAAGTGAAGCTCGTCATAATTCAAACGGTGAATAACGGTGAGCTGCCCGCTGAAGCGATCCAGGTGGAAATGGGATTTCAGGTTTCCTGGCCTTGTGCTGCTGATCGTGTAGGTCACGTTTGAGTTGTCCGTCCCTTCCTCGTCTGCATCGGTGGCCTTCAAAGTGAATGTTTGAACGCGATTGTTAAGATTTCTTGTTAAAAACTCTGTGTGTGTGTGTGTGTGTGTGTGTGTGTGTGTGTGTGTGTGTGTGAGTGAGTGCGTGGGGGGGGGGGGGGGGGGGAGGAAGAAGCGAGAAAAGGAGGAGGTGGTGGGGAGGGTGAGATAACAAACGCATGGTTTATCATAAGATCGATAAGTTCATTTTACTCACATGGCAGGAAATTACTTGTCAAAAATCTTTATATCTACTGGTCTCGTGTCAGGTCGGGGGTTATTGAAACAAGATCTGGCGTGAAAAGTGACCAACCGATTTCCATTTTACGTTTAAATTAAGAGTCAAAACTGGACGATGCTCTGTTCTCTTTTTCAGCATGATTTTTTTTTTTCAACTTGTCTTCATTGTCGTTCTCTTTCCTATTATTTGTCATATATGTCTCTTCAAAAGGGAAAAATAAAAAAGACGCTATTCATTCATTTCTTTTTCACATAGATTCTTTTATATTATCTGTATTCATAATTATCATTCAGAATAAGTGGAAGAAGAGTGGGAGGAGGAAAGAAAGAAAAAAATGGAAAAAAACACGCCAGAAAGAAAATGAATCTGGAGTAGTAAATGTTAGATAATAATTAGCTACCTAACTGCTGGTTTGACTATGTTACCGAACTTCCTTGAAGGCTTACTTTTTTGTTGATCACTCGGCTCACCGATGAAGAAACTGAAAATTTGCTTTTGTCTGCAGCTTTTGAACAAAAAAATGCAACGATTCTTAGTGTAAAGCCATAAACAGACCATCAGAATTTTTACAGTTTTTCTTGTTTATTTTTGTGGATCAGTGGGGCTGACTGGAAGAAGCAAATGGAACGGGTCTGAAGGGTACGGGATGGCGTGGTGAGGTGGTAGGGTACAGGCGACGAGAAAGCGTCTAAAGCTTATTCAACCATCGTAAAGAAATCACGAATCATAGCTACCTGTACAACAACATTTTGGCTGAAGTTCCTGCTGCCCTCATTGAGGATGACGTCAAACTGATGACGAAGGAACACAGGAGGGTTGTCGTTGACGTCAGAGATGGTAATGGTGAGGGGCACCGTCTGTTCCAGTCCCCCTCCATCCGTGGCCACCACGATCATGAAATAACGAGCCTCTCGTTCTCGGTCTGTTTGGTTGGAGGCCACACTTACCTCCCCTGAATGACGGTCGATGATAAATCTGGATTTTAAAAAAAAAAATACGGAAAATAGTTGGCAAGACGTAAATTAGATTGCGCAGGCTGAATTGTATATAACAGATAAACACGAATCCCCAAGTCAAGCAAAAAAGTACACCAATGAGTCATGTGAAAACTATTTTGTTTAAAAGAGTCTCACAATATAATACCCACGATAAAACGACCACCGTCTCACTGGCTGGAGCAGTTGCTACGCACCGCCGAATGCTGTAATGGTGCAGAAAATTGATTATAAGTTATATCCAATCGACAGGGTTTTGGTACCTGCTTCTTTTGGTCTTCTTCGCTCTAGATTAAGGACCGCTGGTCAAGCGTTCTCGGAGTAACTTGATCCGAAATGGATGTCTACCACGGTAAGAATTTCAAGCGAGCCTTTCCAGTTCTCGTCTGGTGTTTGATTTCCAAAAAGGTTAAGTCACGTGTCTACCAGCAGCTCCCTTCACTGGATCACGATCTAAAGAAAAAAAAAAAGGAGAGGGGTAGGATGGGTAGGTGGAAGGGGGAGAAAAGGGCTATGAGGCTTTCGCCGATTTGGCGCCCATGGTGTACTGAAAAAACGCGCGTCGTGAAATATTTCCGAGAATTATGTCACACAAAAGTATTGGAAACGTAGGAAACACCGTGACGCGCACGTATTTTAAAAACAACAACAACAACAACAACTAAAGAACAAGGGTAAAGGAAAATCAACCTTTGAACCTAAAAACATGAACATAGATCAACACTAATGTTAGCTTTGGTAGCGGGCAGAGTATGTGAGCTTTGGAAACGGGCAGAGTGTGTGAAAGAAGGGGGAAAAAAACCCTAAACAAACAAAAACCAGCGCAGAATGAACGACAGTACAGACCAACTTACAGCCCTCTTGCATTGCTCAGTGTGTAGGTAATGTTGCCGTAATCCCCAGAGTCTCTGTCAGTGGCCTGAAAGTAAAATGAATGAAATATAATAGCAAATAAGTAATGCAGGCCTAAGCAGTCAAATAATATCAACAAGGTATGTGTGTGTGTGTGTGTGTGTGTGTGTGTGTGTGTGTGTGTGTGTGTGTGTGTGTGAGGGCGCGCGCGCGTGTGTGCGTGCGTGCAAGCGGTCATGCGTACGTGCGTGCGAGTGTGTGTGTGTGTGTGTGTGTGTGTGTATGTGTGTGTGTGTGTGTGTGTGTGTGTGTGTGTGTGTGTGTGTGTGTGTGCGTGCATGTGTGTGCGTGCGTGTGTGTGTGCGTGTATTATTGTATATGCTTGCCTGCTGTGTGTAAGCTTACATACGTGTGCATTTGCTCTAGTGACAAAGACAGACATAGAGATAGAAGACAGGCTGAGAAAGACGTGGGTCGGCAAATACACGAACGCTTTCGGGGCGTTGTAATTGAGATGGAATGTGTTTGCCGATCGCACGTGTTATGTGCGCGCGTTTGCACGTCTGTATGTGCATGCGCAGATGATGACGAGGCTACGAGGGCCTTCGCATGCACATGAGTTTGAGTGATTTTGTGTTTGTCTCTACATATGTCAACACTCTCACACATACGCATGCACTCGTGCAAGCGCGCCTCCATCTTCTCCATCCCACGCACATCCGTCCTCCCCCCCCCCCCCTCCCATTGCGCCCCCCCCCCCCCCCCCCCCCCCACACACACACACACACACACACTGGCCCCCCCACCTTCACCACTCACCGTGACGGTGGTGACGTGGGTCGCGGGCAGGCTGCCTTCAGGGACAGTGGCAGTGTAGCCGCCGGTCTGCTGGGAGAACTGAGGGGGGAACTCATTAACGTTCACTACACTCACCGTCACGGTGGCTGTCACCGCTCTATGCCCTGCCCACCACCATCACTGGCTCTGATCTGTTCATACGGGGACAGAAGCCACATGTCAACAAGAAGAACATGAGCGCAAAATGCAAGCCGCTTAAGCTATCACTTTATAACGGTCTATGAGAATATAGAACAGAACTAAGGTCCGCCGTCCGCCAGTTCGCGAACAAGTTCTCTTTATATGCTGGTAAGCTGTAAGACATACTCATGGGCATACTGGGAAGAAAAAGAACACCAAGGGATATTGCTCACCTTGATCTGATCTACACGGCAGACTTAAAACGAAGTCAAATCATTAACGACTTACCCTTTACAGCAGCTTTTTTAAATGTCATTGTTTAGTTTCCATTTAAAAGCCAAGCGAAAGAAACTAGGACTTCTATAATTCAGATCACTAAGAAAGAACGAAGCAAAGAATACCAAAAAAAAAGAAACAAAGCGAAAACTTACACATGACTCCAGAATTAGCCATGACAGCGAAGGTTGTATGTGATTAAATATCTAATCAACGACACACACACACACACACACACACACACACACACACACACACACACACACATACCGCACGCACGCACGCACGCACACACACGCACGCACGCGCACACACACACACACACACACACACACACACACACACACACACACACACACACACACACACACACTTGCGAACGATCCCCAAATTGTAGAAAACTTCCCATAGGGACACACACATACACACACACACACACACACACACACACACACACACACACACACACACACACACACACACACACACACACTGCGCGAACGATCCCACAATTGTAGAAAACTTCCCATAGGGAGATAAAGACTGTAAGATAATTCTGTTCCATCGAAAAGACTCAACAGCTGTTCAGGGTTACCTCTGGGAGGTGAGCTCAGAGCAGCCTGATATTGACAGTTCTCTGTAAACTGCAAGGGAATGGAAGGAGGGTGAACTGCGATAACACAAACCTGGCTGTGGAGGACAGTCGGGATGAGCTGTTTATCGGAAGATCAGTCATCACAAAATGTGGGAGAAATAAAAAAATGACAAAAAGGAGGACACTTTGAAAACAGAAGCAAATAGGGAAAAAAATCAATATGAAAAGATGAAAATGAAAATAATAGCCCCAAAAAGAGGAACCTGAAATAGTCGTAGATGAAAATGAAAAAGAAAGCCCCAAAAGAAGAGAACCTGAAATAGAAGAGGATGACAAAATAAAGAGAAGAAGAAGAAGAAGAAGAAGAGAAGAGAAAAGAAGAAGAAGAAGAAGAAGGAGGAAAAGAAGAAAGAGAGAAGAAGAAACAGAAGAAAGAGAAGAAGAAGAAGAAGAAGAAGGAAGAAGAGAAGAAGAAGAGGAGGGAAGAAAGGAGAGAAAGAAGAAGGAAGAGACAGAAGAAGAAGGAGAACAGAAGATAGAGAAGAGAAGATAGAAGAAGACAGACAGACAGACAGAAGAGACAGACAGACAGACAGACAGACTGACAGACTGACAGACAGACTGACAGACAGACAGACGTGGAGTCGGGGACAATTGGGGGAACATTATATTATAGATGGGGTGCCAAACCAAATGACACACAGATGGATAGAAACGTAGAGCAAAAAACAAGAGACAGGAGGGGGAAGGGAGGGGGGGCTGGGGGAGAGGGTGGGGGTGGAGGGTGGGGGTGGGGGGAGAGATCAAGTCAGCTCTAATACCTTGACCACAAGGGTCTGAAATCTCTCATAGTCCAGCCGGGAGCTGTTTCTGACACGCAGCTGCACAGAGCCAGTGGACTGAAGGCGTGGTGTGCTCAGCTCAAAGGTTTCACTCTCCGTCTCCAAAGACAGCTGGATGGCACTGTTTGGACCCTATGAAGAAGAAAACGTAATGCTTCGTTGGTTCATTTGTATATACTCTGTTGATCCGTTCTGAAGACTTAACGACTACAGGCCGATAACTCTGAATTTATGCTACTTATGGCATTCTTTCACCTAGCGCACATACAAAGGAAAAAAAACCCACACTATTAACTTCCCTGAGTAATGAAAGGAAAATATTGATATCACACTACACCGAAGTTACGTACAATTACCTGTTCTTGCTTCCGAGCTTAAGGCAGCTGGAGGTATATGACCAACTTCCTTTTTGTTTTAGGGTAAAATTTCTTGTTTGTTTGTTCTTTGCTTTTCTTGTCTGCTTGCGTGCTATGAAAATAGGAACTGAAAGCAGCATAGGTTTATACTTGTGTGCCTGTAACTGTTTTGTCATAGGAGCAGAAATTGCTTCTCTTGTTTACATGATTTACGTTTCGCATATCACTTTGAGATGAAGGCAAAACTTAACTCTCATGCATTGAATGCAAAATATTGTGATGTCGTGATTGTGTATCTTGTGATTCAGCATGATTGTAGTGTTTTATTCATCAGTCAGTTTGAGCGGACCTACTGCCAGCTATAACTCAATGGTTTCATATGAGTACATCCAATGACTGCATTATGATAGAAACATAGATGCTTTCTTGCTCGTGATGACTGCAGTCTAGGCTGACCCTTCTTGGTGTTCCATGGGGCTGTCTATACCACTAATGATTACTATCAACTGACTAATCCGTTGGACTAGTCTGGTCTCTTTGTCACTGACAATGCTTCCTGTAAATGAGTCGGTAAATTAGTCTGTCAGCTAATCATTTCGAAGCTTTCTTGTTGGTGTCGACTACAATAAATTAATCCCGCCTGTTGATTATTTCGGAGACGTCTGTATTAGTCATAATTACAATAATCTAATCATTCTGTTGATAATTTGTTGTGTTTTTTTTAGATTTCTTAGTTAGTGATGATTACAATAGTCAGCCAGTTGAGTATTATGGAAATGTCTTTATTAGTGATAATTGCGATTAAGTAATCAGTAATTTGATCATATAACTGCTCTGTGACTGGCAATGATTACATTAAGCTAGTAAGCTGATAAATTTGTTGCGGCGTTCTTACGAGTGATGAATGAAGTAAAAGGATGATTACCATTATTTAGGAGCTTTCTTACTCGTGATGATTACGATAAAACAATCTGTGAATTTGTCACATAGTATTCGTTACTTGTGATGATTACAGTACACTAGCACTAAGTCCATCTTTTTGAACCTATGTTACTAACAATGATTCTGATAAGTAGTTAGTCTGTTGACCATCTGGAGGATTCCTTACTGAGAATGGTTAATAAAATAAATGAAGTCGATTCATCATTTCGGAGTTTTTTGCCGGTGATGATTACTATGATCGGAGACGTCTGTATTAGTCATAATTACAATAATCTAATCATTCTGTTGATAATTTGTTTGTTTTTTTAGATTTCTTAGTTAGTGATGATTACAATAGTCAGCCAGTTGAGTATTATGGAAATGTCTTTATTAGTGATAATTGCGATTAAGTAATCAGTAATTTGATCATATAACTGCTCTGTGACTGGCAATGATTACATTAAGCTAGTAAGCTGATAATTTTGCGGCGTTCTTACGAGTGATGAATGAAGTAAAAGGATGATTACCATTATTTAGGAGCTTTCTTACTCGTGATGATTACGATAAACCAATCTGTGAATTTGTCACATAGTATTCGTTACTTGGTGATGATTACAGTACACTTAGCACTAAGTCCATCTTTTTGAACCTATGTTACTAACAATGATTCTGATAAGTAGTTAGTCTGTTGACCATCTGGAGGATTCCTTACTGATAATGGTTAATAAAATCTAATGAAGTCGATTCATCATTTCGGAGTTTTTGCCGGTGATGATTACTATGAAAAACAGCAGCAAACAACGACGACGACGACGACGACGACAACAACAACAACAACAACAACAATGACGACAACAACAACAATAACAACAACAACAACAACAACAACAACAAAAACAACAAAACAATAACAATAACAACAACACAGCAATAACAACAAATTGATCCTTAAGGAGCTGTTTTACTGGCAATAGTAACAATTATCTCGTCAGTCATTTCATAATGTCTGGGTTTGATGATTAGAATAAACCAACCAGTCAATTTATTATTTCGGAGCTTTCTTACTGTGATGACGACGACAAAACAATCAGTCGATTGACCATTTCGCAATGTTCTTATTGGTGGTGATAACAGTACATCAATCAGTCAGCTGGACATTCTGGAGCTTTTCTTTTTTAACTGGTGATGATCCCATGAAACCAGTCAGTCAATCGATCATTTTGAAGCTTCCTTACTAGTAATGACCACAAAGAACCAGTCAGTCAGCTGATCACGTTGAAGATTTATTTTCATGAACCAGTCGGTCAGTCAATTGATCGAGATGAAAGGTTTTTCTTTTTGTTGTTGTTATTTCTTTTTACAAGTGACAATCACAACAAAGCAATCAGTCAGTCGATCAATCCGCAATTTTCTTACTAGTGACGATTGTAATGAAGCAGTCAGTCAGTCGCTTGATCAGATTGAAGGTTTATATTGTGATTATTTCTTTTTACCGGTGGCGATCGCAATAAAGCAATCAGTCAGTCGGTCAATTCGTAGCTTTCTTACTGGTGATGATCACAAAGAATCAGTCAGTCAATAGATCATATGGGATCTTCCTCTCTATCGCCATGCCCACAGTTAGAACGGTCTGTCAGTTGATGCTGTCGAAACGTCCTTACTGGTGATGCTAAGCTGACTGCACACAGGACTATGCGAGGTCAGAGAAGAAAACTTGTGAAGTTATTGGTTAGGTAAGCGAATGGGACGAACAAATAGCCCTGCAGTTTGACCCTAACCCTTTTATAGGCAAAACGGAAGAAGCTCACTCGCAGGCCTTCGCTGTAAATTAACGGTGTCCTTATTTTACATGTGAGAAGCATTGTATAGTGGCAGTGTGTCCAGCGTAGCTTAGGTGACATTCCCTACTCTCCTACTGTTCCTCTGTTCTGTAGTTGCTGTGGTTGCGCTCTCTCTCTCTCTCTCTCTCTCTCTCTCTCTCTGTGTCTCTCTCTCTCTCTCTCTCTCTCTCTCTCATACACACACACACACACACCACACACACACACGCACGCACGCACGCACGCACGCACGCACACGCACACACACACACACACACACACACACACACACACACACACACACACACAACTAAACCACGCTGCCATTCAAGAGAGTATAACATTCTGGGTACATTATTGTTCCAGCACAAATCTGACCTGGTCAATGTCCGTGACGACGATATGCTGACTGGGCGGGGTCAGCTGCAACGGGGTGTCTGAGGGCGAGTTTTCGCTGATACTGGCATTGAAGGAGCTGTGGGGGAAGAATGGGGCGTTGTCGTTCAGATCGTCCACACTGATGGTGGCTGTGGCTACTGCTGTGAAATTGCCCTTTTGAGGGTGCCCCCCGTTCTGCTCCGTAGCCTAAAAGGGTGAGAGTGAGGTGGGTGGAAGGACGGGGTAGCACATGTTAGCACACGCACACACACACACACACACACACACACACACACACACACACACGCACGCACACACACACACACAACACACACACACACACACACACACACACACACACACGCACGCACACACACACACACACACACACACACACACACACACACACACAGACCAATACACAGACATACATACACACACACAGACACACAGACAGACACAGAGACAGGCAGCAACAGCATCAGCAGCACTACCACCACCTTCACCACCACTACCTTCAACACCACCGACAACTACATCAAACCACCTCGCCATCATCATACCTACCTGTAAGTGGATGGTACACAGCCCGTTGAGGTCCCTCAGAGGGGACACGTCTCTGTCCAGAACACCAGACACACGGATGGTTCCACTATCCGCTTCCACTCGGAATAGCCCAGGACAGGTGGCTGGAGGAGCGACCAAGATCATCACAGTTATAGCTCGTGTCTTGGGGAGGGGGAGGGGGGGGGGCACTCTCTGTTAGAGCTCAACCTAGACAAAAGTTCTCGGCATCTTACTGAACTAAACACCGCCGGTGATTTACACGGCAAGTTCATTGGTTTCAACTGGGGTGACTGCCGGTGGGATATTGAAAGAAGAATGAAAATAGAGTAGCTTGGCTTACAAATGAAGAAAAAAAAAAAAGCAAATTACAAAACAAACACACATTGCGTTTCACGCTGTCCAATTTTCTTCAGGCAGGACAAATGACAGTCAAAACAAAGGACGAACGGACAGTCGCTTTTGGCTTTGGTCTGGTGCCAGATCTGGTCTTGAGTGAACAGCTAAAACTGCGGAACGGAACTGAGGTTGAGAAAGATGGGATACTGATTAAAATGATCATAATGATAATAATGATGATAATGATAACAGTAACAACAACAATAACAATAATAATAATAACAACAACAACAATGACGACAGCAACAGCAGCAAGCAGTAAAACAAGAATGATAATAATGTTAACAACAACAATAATGATGATATACTACTAATAATAATACTGACAATGATAATACTGATAATGATAATAATAATG
>JADBJO010008187.1:10000-17500 GCA_016801955.1 Conus betulinus | reverse complement strand
AAAGACCAGAGGACGACAGCCAGAGGACGACAGTCCAGAGGACGACAGTCCAGAGGACGACTGTCCAGAGGACAAAGGTCCAGACGGTAAAAGACCAGAGAGCGCGACAGTCCAACGGGGAAAAAGTCCAACAGGCGAAAGTCCAACGGGCGACAGTCCAAAGGGCGTCAGTCCAGAGGGCGAAAGTTCAAAAGGCGATAGTCCAGAGGGCGAAAGTCCAAAGGGCGACAGTCCAAAGGGCGACAGTCCAGAGGGCGAAAGTCCAAAGGGCGACAGTCCAAAGGGCGACAGTCCAGAGGGCGAAAAGTTCAAAGGGCGACAGTCCAAAGGGCGACAGTCCAGAGGGCGACAGTCCAAAGTGCGACAGTCCAGAGGGCGAAAGTTCAAAGGGCAAACAATCAAAGTGCGACAGTCCAGAGGGCGAAAGTCCAGAGGGCGACAGTCCAAAGGGCGACAGTCCAGAGGGCGACAGTCCAAAGGGCGACAGTCCAGAGGGCAGCAGTCCAAAGCGCAACAGTCCAGAGGGCAACAGTCCAGAGGGCGACAGTCCAGTGGACAACAGTCCAGAACATGACAGACCAGAGAGGGCGACAGTCCAGAACATGACAGTCCAGACGGTGACAGTCCAGTGGGTGTTATCCTTTGGATTGTCGCCCTTTAGGCTGTCGCCCTTTAGGCTGTCGCCCTTTAGACTGCGCCCTCTGGACTGTTGCACTCTGGAAAGTCCAACGGGCGACAGTACAACGGGCGAAAGTCCAGAACGTGACAGTCCAGAGGGCGACAGTCCAGAGGGCGACAGTCCAGAGGGCGAGAGTCCAGAGGGCGACAGTCCAGAGGGCGACAGTCCAGAGGGCGACAGTCCAGAGGGCGAGAGTCCAGAGGGCGACAGTCCAGAGGGCGACAGTCCAGAGGGCGAGAGTCCAGAGGGCGACAGTCCAGAGGGCGACAGTCCAGAGGGCGAGAGTCCAGAGGGCGACAGTCCAGAGGGCGACAGTCCAGAGGGCGACAGTCCAGAGGGCGACAGTCCAGAGGGCGACAGTCCAGAGGGCGAACGTCCAGAGGGCGACAGTCCAGAGGGCGACAGTTCAAAGGGCGACAGTCCAGAGGGCGACAATCCAGAGGACGACAGTCCAGAGGGCGACAGTCCAGAAGGCGACAGTTCAAAGGGCGACAGTCCAGAGGGCGACAGTTCAAAGGGCGACAGTCCAGAGGGCGACAGTCCAGAGGGCGACAGTCCAGAGGGCGACAGTTCAAAGGGCGACAGTCCAGAGGGCGACAGTTCAAAAGGGCGACAGTCCAGAGGGCAACAGTCCAAAGGGCGACAGTCAAAGGGCGACAGTCCAGAGGGCGACAGTCCAGAGGGCGACAGTCCAGTGGGCGACAGTCCAGAGGGCGACAGTCCAGAGGGCGACAGTCCAGAGGGCGACACTCCAAAGGGCGCTGTCCAGAGGGTGACAGTTCAAAGGGCGACAGTCCAGAGGGCGACAGTCCAGAGGGCGACAGTCCAGAGGGCGACAGTCCAAAGGGCGACAGTCCAGAGGGCGACAGTCCAGAGGGCGACAGTCCAGAGGGCGACAGTCCAGGGGCGACAGTCCAGAGGGCGACAGTCCAGAGGGCGACAGTCCAGAGGGCGACACTCCAAAGGGCGCTGTCCAGAGGGTGACAGTTCAAAAGGGCGACAGTCAGAGGGCGACAGTCCAAAGGGCGACAGTCCAGAGGGCGACAGTCCAGAGGGCGACACTCTCCAAGGGCGCTGTCCAGAGGGTGACAGTTCAAAGGGCGACAGTCCAGAGGGCGACAGTTCAGAGGGCGACAGTCCAGAGGGTGACAGTTCAAAGGGCGACAATCCAGAGGGTGACAGTCCAGAGGGCGACAGTCCAAAGGGCGACAGTCCAGGGCGACAGTTCAAAGGGCGACAGTCCAGAGGGCGACAGTCCAGAGGGCGACAGTCCAAAGGGCGACAGTCCAGAGGGCGACAGTCCAGAGGGCGACACTCCAAAGGGCGCTGTCCAGAGGGTGACAGTTCAAAGGGCGACAGTCCAGAGGGCGACAGTTCAAAGGGCGACAGTCCAGAGGGTGACAGTTCAAAGGGCGACAATCCAGAGGGTGACAGTCCAGAGGGCGACAGTCCAAAGGGCGACAGTCCAGAGGGCGACAGTCCTCGATCCCTCTCCTCCCAATCGGGGACAGTTGTTGGATGGACGTGGAAAAGCCCTTCAAAGAGGCACGCTCACGCACGCTGGCTCCGCGACAAAGCAAATATTGTCCCCAATACCAGCCGCCGTGGCGAAGTGGTTAGCGTCGCGGACTCCCGGCTGGGAGGTCGCGGGTTCGAATCCCATCAAAAGTCATGTGGGTTTTTCTGCCCCGACCGGCTCCTACCCAGAGTTGAGTTTGCTGCGGACTCAGTTGGGAAGACTGGGACCACACAGTCGAGTTTCATACACTTAATGGATGCGTTTCTGAGAGTGTTGCTCAATTTCCTGACCAACACTGCAGGTGTCTGTATCTCTCGGGCCTGGTTGACGCCGGGATATATTATGAAAGGAAGCGTAGAGTACAGCCCTGTCATGTAGTCCAGACCGAAATGGACAATCCGTAGCATCATCATAATCATCCTCATTCTCATCGATCAGCATAAAAAAAAAAAAAAAAAAAAAAAAAAAAAAAAATATTGTCCCCAGTAAGCAGTTAATGTAAGCAGTTAATATTAGCAGTTAATGTAAGTGCGTGTAAGTTGGATCCGAACAGGCGCCGCTCAACACCACCGAAGTGGGCTGCCTCTTGGCGACTTGACATGAACTGGCAGTGCAGGGACTGCCTTGCCATGGGACATTTCTGGTGAGGCTGAGAATGGGGCAACCGGAGCAGAGGCGTGGGACTAGTGGTACTAAGGACCACGGGAAAATGTATTAGAAACAAATTATACATAACATGGTCAACATCAACACAAAATGAAAAATCCCAAAAGTTGTCTGGATGGCCAACAAACTACACACATAATAAGATGGGAAAAAAATGAAAAGGATGTTGATATCAAGAGGCAAGGTCGGCATAAGGAAAAATGGCCCATCACGAAGGAAGATTAGGAACTTCCTTAAACATCATGGTATGGGGAGGGGTGGGGTGGTGCGGGGTGTGGGGAGTAACCATTGCTCAACCGAGAGATTGAAATCGAACAGAAACAGCATGGCAATGGAAGAGATTTTGAGAAGATAGAGCTGCACAGCATTTAGAGCTACAACACCTGAGAGTATTTGACCTCTTTTCATTAAAAAAAAAAAAAACAATGATGTCGCAATCATCAGCAGAATTATCCCCTTCATGTGGTTTATATTTCCTCGGTCTGATACCTCCCTCCCCCACCCCCCTCCTTTCCATTTTTCGGTCAGTCTTTCTGTCTATATCTCTGTCTGTCTCTGTCTCGGTCTCTCTCTCTCTCCCTGTGTCTAACTCTGTCTATCTCCTTGACTCTCTCTGTCTCTCTCTGTCTAACTCTGTCTCTGTCTCACTGCCTCTCTGTGTCTGCCTTTGTCTCTCACTCACTCTATCTTTCCGTCTGTCTGTCTGTCTGGCTCTGTCTGTCAGTCTCTGTCTGTCTGTCTCTGTTTGGCTCTCGCTGTCCCTCTGTCTGTCTGTCTGTCTCTCTGTCACACTCACACACACACACACACACACACACACACACACACACACACACACACCACACACGCACGCACCGCACGCACGCACGCACGCACGCACACACACACGCACACACACACACACACACACACACACACACACACACACACACACGAGCGCGCACACTCAGTCACTTTGTTATGCAGTTTACATTAGTAAGAAGCTCAAAAACAACAACAACAACACGACGACGACGACGACGACGACGACGACGACGACGACAGCAATCATCGTCATCATCATCATCATGATCACCATCATAGAAGAAGAAGAAAGAAGAAGAAGAAGAAAAGAAGAAAAAGAAGAAGAAGAAGAAAGAAGACAAGAAGAAGAAGAAGAAGAGAAGAAAAAGAAGAAAAGAAGAAGAAGAAGAAGAAGAAGAAGAAGAAGAAAAAAAGAAGAGGAGAGAAGAGAGGGAAGAAGAGAAGAAGAAGAAGAAGAAGAAGAAGAAGAAGAGAAGAAGCAGAGAAGAAAGAGAAGAAGAAGAAGAAGAAGAAGAAGAAGAAGAAGAGGAAGAAGAAGAAGAAGAAGAAGAAGAAGAAAGAAGAAGAAGAAGAAGAAGAAGAAGAATCAGAATCAGAATCAGAATCAGAATCAGGGTCAGTCTCATCACTACCAAACCCACAGCGTCATCTTACCAAGCGGAGCATTTTCAGGAACTGTGACATGGGGATCGACGTAAGGCTGCGTGTAATCCAGCTGCTGGGTCGAACAGGGTGATGCTGTAAAGCAGTGCCACCACCATGTGACCACGTATAGCATTGTATTGTGTCACACTGCACTGCATCTTACTGTGTTGTCTTACATTGTGTTGTGTTCCAACACACACACACACACACACACACACACACACACACACACACACCACACACACACACACGAGAGAGAGAGAGAGAGAGAGAGAGAGAGAGAGAGAGAGGAGAGAGAGAGAGAGAGAGAGAGAGAGAGAGAGAGAGAGCCCATGTTGAATACAAATGTGATTTGTTTAGCTGTGCAAAACGAACTTTTAAGTTGGCAAGCAATGTTCTAACTTTGCTTTCTATTCATGTTTCACGCAGGAATGGCACATAGCATGAAGGCTTAAAAATCAATTCTTAGCATCACCAAGGAATACGATACAACACCAAGTTTCCAATCAAATCGTGGTGACGTTTAACATTCAAAATGGCAAGGTAAACAGCCCGTCTAAACAAGTCTATTTAAGTTGGTTTCAAAGGGAGTTGACTGCAGGAGATAAAACAAAGAACTACTGTGCGACCAAAAGAAAGAATACACACATTACAAAACAAGCTCTTCGCGTTTCGAACTATTTGGTCTTGTCCAGGCAAGACAAAGAACATTCAAGACAATGGAAACGAAGAAACTATCAAACAGACACCTGTCGCTCCTCCAAGTGGGAGCAAAACGGAAGTGGAATGGAAACGAAGCTGCTGGGAGGGGAAGTTGAAATAATGAAAATGTTAATGATTAATATATAATAATAATAATAATAATAATAGTAATGATAACAGTAATGATACAATATTATTAATAACAAATAATAATAATAGTAATAATAATAATAATAACAATAACAATGATGATGATGATGATGATGATGATGATAACAATAATGATGATGATAATGATAATGTTAATCGTAACACTACCACCACTACTTCTGCGACTACTACTAATGATGGTAGCATGAACTTACGGTAATGACACTAACAAAGATAAAAATATCGAATGTCGTAATAATGGTAACAATAATAACAGAGGGAGAGAAAGGAGAGGAATTAGGTGACAGTTGAATCAGAAGGTTATAGTAGCAACAGCGATAATGGTAATGAAGATAAAAGATAAAGAAAACAATAGCAACAGCAAAAAATGATAATGAGAGAAGAAGAAGAGGAAGACAAAGAACAAGAAGAGGGAGGACAGAGATAGGGAGTAGAGGAACAAGGAAGAGAAATAGTAGAATGATATGGATCGGGAAAAATACAGAATCCTAGAAACATAGTAAAAGTTATAATAGCAATCATGATTAGAGTAATAAAATGATGATAATGATAAAGAAAATGGGAAAGGTAGCGAGTTGAAATCTAAGAAATATACTAATCCATAATGATGATTTTAATAATGATAGTAATAATAACAACAATAATAATAATAAAGATAATGATAAGTATAATGATGATAATAATAATAGTGATAATGATAGCCATAATGATAAGAATAACAGTGATGATGATGATAGTAGTAGTGATACCTGTAATAGTAGTAGTGGTAGAAAGTAGTAGGAGCAGTAATAAGAATGACGGTAGTGATGATGATGATTGATGTAATAATAATAATAATGATAATAATAATAATAATAATATATCAATAATAATAGTTTTACTAATAATGATAAAAAGTTACATGGTACTACTGTTACTAATGATAGTGATCAGTTTTATGGTAGTACGACGACAGTACTAGTAATTATAGTCATATTGATATTAATAATAATGAAAACGATAATGGCTCTAACAATGATGATGATGATGATGATGATGATGATGATGATGATGATGATGATGATACTGACACCAGTAATAAAAATGACAATGATAATGACAATAATAATGATAATAATAGAAATAGTAACAATAATAGTTGGTGGAAAGAAAGAGAAAGAACGAATGTGTAACACGTTAATAGTGCTATTGGAATATTCAAAACATGGAGAAAGAAAAAGCACCCCCCCCCCCCCCCCCCCCCCCCCCCCCCCCTCACACACACACACACCATAGTGCTTGTTTTGTAATCTGTGTATCCTTGCATTTTTGGCAGCACCGTGATTTTTTTCGTTTGATTAAGTCTATGTAAGTCAAACTATTTTTAGACCAGGTTATCAAACGGACCATATCAGACGGGTATGCGTGGACAGTTTATACACGTTAAAAAAATGCCAGGACTGAAAAAAGTTCATTTCAAGTCAAAAGTCGAAACTAGAAGACTAATCTGACACAAGTACTCCCCATTCAGGTGCAACAAGAGACACGATTCTGACTGGACTCATAGTAACATGTGAATGTAAAATGAAGGAACCTCATACCTCTAAGACTGAGAGTATGTCAGGAAATCTGCCTTCTTAACCGAAGACCTCGCCATAGAGGTTGGAGCGAGAGGATTTGAAGGCTTTTCCACCTAGGATCTCATGAAACAGCTCACAATTTTTTGGTGAGAGAAGGACAAAACCCTGAAGGCCACGGCAGAGACAGCCGTAAAGAGCACCAGTTGGATCTGATGGAGAGGCTGCAAAGGTGAACTTCGTAAGGCTTGAATTTCCGAAAACAAGATAGGTGCGCGATAGCTATGTGAGTAAGACATCTGTCTTAAAACGTCCGTCAACGAGGAGGCGAGGCGGTTCGAATCGCGGGTGGCGCAAGAAAACATTTATTTATTTTATGGGTTATGATCTGATTTGACCAAGCTCCCTTTTGGTGTAAGGCAGTTTAGGATGGATTTTTTTCTTTTGGTCTTGTCCATCCTCAGTGAAACTGTTCCCGCACCGCTCATTCCAACCCGCAGTCCACAGCCACAGCCCGTTCCGGCCCGTCGCAGCCCCGGCACTGCCAATCCATAGGGAGTAGTCAATGTCAAGCCATCAAGAGGCAACCCACCGGAGGAGACACTGCACTGCTACCGAGTCACGTCGGCGGTTTTGAGTGGTGCCTGTCCTGATCCAGCATACGTAGGACATCACCTACTGAGCCCCTTACTGATGACAATAATTGCTTAGCAGTCGCAGTGCCGGCGAGAGTGATAGGACCGAAATATTTATCTGAG